>JAMLFY010000002.1:54125832-54232809 GCA_030441495.1 Dalbergia oliveri | reverse complement strand
CCCATTATGAAAGTTAATAAAAAATTCTCATGACTTGGGAATGATAGTTATTAAGCACAAATATAAAAATATTCCTCAATTATTTGTTGTTTTCATAATTTTCATTTATTCATACTCATCTGACTTTATAAATTTATTGTACTTTCAATTTTTAAAAAATTGTTAATTCTTATATTGATCGAGATAAATAAATTTTAAAAAATTAATTGTTAATTTTATATTTTTTTGTAGAAGTGTAATTTTTATTTTGGATTGTAATAATAATAAATGTATTAGAGATATTTTAGAAATTATGATATATATACCTAGAAATATATATTACAAAATGAGCAAGTCTTAAATTTATTTATGGGAATCTTAATAAATAATCCAAAGAATATTTAATATTAAATAATTTTTTTAAAAAAATCTAAAAATAAAATTTTCAAGAATATCATACCCGAAAATGTGATTCCTAATAAGATAATTTTAAATCTTGAAAGATGCCGGTAAAGATGTTTCCAATCACGTTAAAAAAGGATATTTGTTCAATTAGTCTTTTTTTGGTTAAAGTTTTTTTTTGTTGAAAAATATTTTGTTGCAAAAAGTTTATATGATTCTCTTACATTATCATATTAGAAAAAGAAAACGAAA
This sequence comes from Dalbergia oliveri, assembly GCA_030441495.1. Taxonomy (NCBI): domain Eukaryota; kingdom Viridiplantae; phylum Streptophyta; class Magnoliopsida; order Fabales; family Fabaceae; genus Dalbergia; species Dalbergia oliveri. The sequence continues at coordinate 54,232,176 of JAMLFY010000002.1, read as the reverse complement.
ATTCTCAAAAAAATAAAAATAAAAACAACGCCGACAACAACCGTGATTTGCGTGCATAAGTAGGGTTTCATTAAATATTAAGCGGACTTCAATAATTGATCCTTATCCACAATATTTGTTATTTTTCATTTGACCTTATTAAGTATATATATTATATACAAAATCATCCATTTTCAATTAACGAATCATGCACTAGCTAATGGTATTCATTAGTTTTTTTTTTTTTTTTAAAAAAAGTCTACATATCAATATGGTATTTTAAAATTTAAATATAAGAGATTAATTTTAATATAATAATAATAATATAAAATATTTTATATCATCAATTAATTATATCCGATAAGATATAAAATTTTTAAGATAATTAATGTAAAACATATTTTAACATTTGTAATAATGTGATGTAATTGATTGACTATACAAAAAGATGTTACGCTAAAACTATATCAAAATTAAATTTTATAATGAGGAAGATTACTTGCTAAATTTTGTGAACTGACTTATTTAATTTCCATTATGCATTTGTAAGATAGAGACTATAGGCGTTAATATTTTAATTTTGTTCATTAGATAGTTCTTTTTATACATTGATTATATAAAATATTAGTGTAAAACTATTTTACTTACTAATGCATAAAGTTTATTTTCTTTTTATTAAAGTTATAATAGTATACTTAACCTGTAAAGTACTTACCAAAAAAAAAAAAACCTGTAAAATACTTCCTCTGTTCATATTAATTTTAACTAAGCAATACACATATTAGAAAAAAAAAATTTGATAAATGTAAAAAATTATATGAGTTATCAAAAATATATTTCTATAGTCATTATTATTTATTTTGATAAATTTATTAATTATTTAACTAACATATTTATATTAAAGATATAAGTAGAAGAAAAAATTAATATTATATAAATATTAGAAATAAACATATATTCTAAAACATGATAAAGAAAAAGATTGATAATTATTGTAAAATGGAAGGAGGGAATATACAGTATATATTATATAAACTTGTTAATTTTGTTTTGTTTTGTTTTTGGCTTTGCTGTTGTTTTGGGAAAATAAATAGGGAAGACATTTGAAACAATAGATCCAAGAACAGGAGAAGTGACAGCGAAGATTAGCGAGGGAGCTAAAGAAGATATTGATGTTGCTGTTAAGGCGGCGCGTGAGGCATTTGACTCATCCATGGCCACGCTTGCCTGGCGCTGTACGTTATCTTTTTCTTTTTTTTTAATTTTTAATTTTTATTTTCACTGCCCTGATTTAAAAGAAAAATCAATCTTCAAGTATTTTCTAGCTAAAATAATTTATTATTTCCGTCCGTAATTTGTTTCAATGTAGCCCCATTATAGATTAGAGCCAGCAAACTCTGTTTCCTCCCAAATCTCAGAAAAGCATTTTTTGAACTTTTGTTTATGTGAGTAGAGCATTTTTATAGATTTTATATTTATTGATTATTAGATTAAATTATATAAAAATAATATTTATTTAATAATTAATAATAGAAAGCCTATAATAAACTTAAATATATTAAGTCTATCTTATAATTTATCCATTTTTAAAGGAGTCGGGCCCGACGGATGTCAAGTGCTGGCGTTTTAAGTATAGCAGTATGTGGTGGAACTGTCGTACTAACTATTGAATCATCGCCTTTTGGTAAATTTATTTATTTATTTTTAATCAAAACTTAAATTATACTCAATCCTCATTTCACCTTGTCGGCTTGTGCCGCATACTTTCAACCCGCTCCCATATCTCATTTCTTCTCATGATTTTTAAAAATTTGTGCAATTAAGTTTATATCATTTATAAATTTATAGAATTATTTAAATATTTTTATTATTAATTAAGATGGCTCATAATGATTTATTGAACACAAAACTTGAATCATTTTTTTGTTCAAATAGCATGAGTCTATTAATATACAAACATTAAAAAATAGATATTGTATTTTGTTGAGTAGTTATTTGTTCTCATTAAATGATTATATTTTATATTAGATCCATTAAATTTTAAAAAAATTACGAGGATCTATTTGAGTAAATATTTATTTTATCGAGTATCGATAATAAATAACACCTTTACAAAGATACATAATATCATGCATAAATTTCATGTTTTTATGAGTAAATGTTTATAATTTCATAAATAATATAAACTCATCAACTGCCAATATTTATAAAATAATGAGAAAGAAAATACATAATGAAAACGTTATAAACTTATAATCTATTTCAAATTATCTGGGTCACTTTTCTTATGCAAAATAAGAAGAGAAATAACATATAAATTCCTTTACAAAATATTTTAGCAAGTTAACAAAATAATGACTCCGTGCAAGAAGTGATATTGTTATGCAAAAAAAAGAAAAATAATAAACCGTTTATAGTTTTGGTTCCAACTTCTAGCATCAAGTGTGAGTAAAGGATTGCTTTCCAACCTGTGTTTTCCCTCTATATTTTGTTGTGCTTATGGGAAGCTCTAAACTAAACTGAAATAAGCGTTTTTATTATCTTATGCATTATGTGAGGTGATGAATTTCTAAAATATATTTAATAAGGATAAAAAAAATAGCTGGATTTGCAGTGACATTGAAAAGAAATGGAGGAAGAAAGGCGGAGGGAGAGAGAGCGAAGTAGAAGAAGAGGCAACGAGAGCGTACATGCATTAAATGGGTGGTGGGTGAAGTATTGAGATTGGAGTGTACCTTAAATTTTGGTTAAATAAATAGGATTGTCATTCTAACACTTAAAGTTAATTGATTGAAATAATCATTCTATCATCTTTAAACGCGATAAATGAATGAACAAGTCTGACCATTACATTCAATGATGATTAGTTATGTCCGAACGATTTAGGTGCATTTGCTTTGGAATTTTCAGTTTCAATTTTCAATTTTTCAAATTTGAAAGTAAAAATTGAAAAATAAAAAATTGAAATTTTAAATTTTCAGTTTTCCCTTTACAAATCTAAAAAAATGAAAACTAAAAATTAAAAACTAAACTGCAAATTACACATCCACTTAGCATTTTTGAAAAATAAAATAGTAGTGTTACTGTTAGGTGCTGGAAGCCACTATTTGATTTTGACAATGGTGGGGTCCATGACAAGATATATGATTCCGTGTCCATCTAACTATATCTTTTTGAAAGGGTAATAGAGGTGAATTTCATCATGGAAAAGTGTGTATAATTTCACCATAAAAATAACTTTTTAACTTTATTTCAATTTCCGTGTCCTCTATTACTTCTCATCGTCTTCTTGCATAATATATATATACCTGGTATATATGGTAATCAGGAAAGGGCAAGAATTATGATGAAATGGGCAGACCTTGTTGACCAGAACATAGACGAATTAGCGGCATTAGATACCATTGATTCTGGCATTCTATACAGTATGTCCAAGTTTGGAATTCCTGCAGCAGCAAATACTTTACGCTACTATGCTGGTGCTGCTGATAAAATTCATGGTGAGGTATTAAAAATGTCCCGGAGTTCCATGCATACACACTGTTGGAACCAATTGGTGTTGTGGGACACATAATTCCATGGAATGCCCCATCTGGCGTGTTCTTTGCAAAGGTTAGCCCTTCTTTAGCTGCAGGGTGCACCATGGTCCTCAAGCCAGCTGAACAATCACCCCTCTCTGCCCTCTTTTTTGCTCATCTAGCTAAACTGGTATGAATATGATTTAACAAATTATATATATTGTTCATTTCCTTATCAAACTCAGTTACACTGATTGGGATTTTCCTTTTAATTAAAGGCTGGAATCCCAGATGGAGTGCTCAATGTAGTACCCGGATTTGGTCCAACAGCTGGTGCTGCAATAAGCTCACACATGGACATTGATGCCGTAATTTTCATGTCAAACGTTTGCAACTACATATACCGAGTTCTTTTAATTGACTATATATTAACATGACCTTGATTGTGCATGCATGTTCAGGTCAGCTTTACCGGTTCAGTCGAAGTAGGCCGCGAAGTGATGCAGGCTGCAGCTAGGAGTAACTTGAAACCGGTTTCACTTGAATTAGGAGGCAAGTCACCCCTTATTATATTTGACGATGCTGATGTAGACAAAGCTGCTGACCTTGCACTTACGGGGATATTTTTCAATAAGGTGAAATTGCCTTGATCAGAGAAAAATCCTTTCCTTTACAAGAATATCCAGTTATTATAACTTGGCCTAACCAACTTTTTATGATGTCAGGGAGAAGTTTGTTGTGCAGGTTCTCGTGTGTTTGTTCAGGAAGGGATCTACGATGAACTAGAGAAGAAGTTGGTGGAGAAGGCAAAGGCTTGGATCGTTGGGGATCCTTTTGATCCTAAATCTCAACAGGGGCCTCAAGTAATAACAATATATATATAGTATCAAAATCTAAATGTATACAACTATTATATTGAAATACTGTATCTGGCTACTTGCAGAAACAATCGAACAAAAATGAAAAAAGAAATTAGGACCATGCTCTTTTGGCTAGGCTAACAGTTTTTTTTATTGTAGGCTGACAAGAATCAATTCGAGAAAATTCTTTCCTATATTGGGCATGGAAAGAGAGAGGGAGCAACCCTTCTGACCGGAGGTAAAGCACTGGGCAGCAAGGGCTACTACATTGAACCCACAGTTTTCTCTGATGTAAAGGTGAATGCTAACTCCACACACAAGTATCAAAGTGGGTATATATAGCACAATTAGATAACTAACCATCTTGTTTTGATTTTTTTCTTTTTTGAAATGAATCTTAATGACCTGTTTAGGAGGACATGCTTATAGCACAAGATGAAATATTTGGCCCTGTGATGGCATTGATGAAGTTCAAGTAAGCTTTAGTTTTACCTGATTTTGTTTTTTATTGTTATTGTACAACAAATTTTTGTGGGCTTCTTCATGGATGTTGGATGTAAGTATGGCTTCCGAACAACAGGACCATTGAAGAAGCAATTAAGAAGGCCAACAATACCAGATATGGCCTAGCAGCAGGCATTGTGACCAAGAACTTGGATACAGCAAACACCGTGTCAAGGTCCATTCGTGCAGGCACTATTTGGATTAATTGCTATTTTAGCTTTGGGAATGACATTCCTTTTGGAGGGTATAAGATGAGTGGAATTGGAAGAGATTACGGATTGGAAGGCCTTCACAAGTACTTGCAAATTAAATCTGTTGTAACTCCCATTTACAATTCTCCATGGCTTTGAATCTATCCTGATTGGGTTGTCTGTAACCAATATATATATGCCTCTTTTTTTCTTTTTTTTGGTCAGAAACAATATATGTCTGTAAACTACATATGTCCATCATCAAATCAACAAAGACTGGTGAATCTTATGTTGCATTGCGGCCTATTTTTCAAGTCTATCGTTTTAAACACAACAAAACCCACTGTTGTTGTTAAGAAATTTCGTTTCGTTCTTGATCCCTGCGGAGGGAAAATAAATTTTTGATTTTGTTAATTAATTAAATTGAATGGAACACACTAGGTTAAAGGTACAAAATTATGAAAGAGTCAGGGACTAATATTACTTAATGAAAAGAATAAATAAAAAAACTTTGTTGTTTGAAAAAATTAAAACAAATAATCTCAGAAAAAATAAAATTTAAGAAACCCATTTTTCTGTCAAAATCCAATTGCGTATGATTGTCTTTTTTCTTTTTCTTTGCGGTCAAAAATTACGTCATCGTCTTAGGCGTTGCTTGGCAGCCTGAATTGGGCTGCCCAAATATTTTTGGGGACTGGCTTGGTGAGTATTGATTGAAGAAACCAAAAACATAAACAACCATGAGTGGTTGATTAATAATTGTTACTCAATAATATTTTAGGTTTAGACTTTTGGTGTTAATAGATTTAAATATATTTTACCTAGGTTTTAATCTTATAGTTTGTACCAAGCTTAGACCTTTGTTTTTCAATCTACGAAGCTTTCCGACAAAACATGAGCGGATGAATATGAAATAGCCAATAACACATGTTTAATATTTTTATCAATAATGATCGATTATTTAATTGTCTCACATATTTGTTTTTAAAATGGGTTATTAGATAAAGCACACATAACTAACTTCAATTTTTCAATCTTGGTTTTAGTACTTACTTTTGATTCACAACACATCTGTTCCTGAATAGAACTACTCAACAAGTAATTTTGGTTTTAGTGCTTACTTTTGATTCACGCAACATATATTTCTAGATCTGTTCTGAGTAGAACTACTCAACAAGTAAATATAATAAATCAATTTCAAAAGATTTTATTAGCTACTATATGCTTCTTCGTTTAGAATATTTATCTATTTTTAAATAATTTTATATTTTAAAATATTTATTTATTTTTAGACAACTTTACATACTAATATAATATTTTTTTTCCAATTGTATCCCTTAGTAATTTTACTCTCTAACTATTAATTTTTCAAAAATATTTCATTTAATAGGGGTATATTAGTTCATTTACTAAATTTTACTCCACTCTCAATAAATTTATTATCTTTCTTAATATTTATGGTTATCCAAAAATAATAGATACTTTGATAGAGAATGAGTTACATTTATATAAAACTTAATTTTGTTGTATCAACATATTTGATTTTTTTAATATTGCCAAATGCAGCTATATGCAGATTTTTTATTTTTTATATAAAAACGGTTTCAGTTTAATGATTTTATTATTTCTACAATAATATTATTTTGACATTCACTTTTGGACATCTTATTTATACACTTACTCCATTATTATTGGATGAAATTTTTATCTTCACCTATCTATCTCATCTAATAGTGATAACACGAGTGTTCAAATAAGACACTAAAGAATGGGCATTAAAATAATGTTATTGTTATTGAAAAGTGTTATTTGTGTCCGATCCATGTTATATGGGACACGTGCCCACTAACATTCTATACAATTGGATAGCGTTAAACTATTTGAATGAGGTTCATATATATCCCTAATGATTGATAGATGTTTACATAATATCTCATTAACATAAATACAAAATAACGACATTCTTGGTGGGAGTGGCTAGCCATATCGTATTGTCTATGAAAATACTATTTGACATCCAAAAGTGGATGTTGATTACATCTACTTTATCACTATTAAATGAGCTTTAACGTTCATTGATCATCTCCCATATGATTTGTCATACTCATCACAAGTTGAACAAAACTTAGAGATAAACAGACGTGATCTATGTGGTTATTTGTTTATTGGAATCCGTTAATTCAAAAACTTCTTGTTAATTATAGTTTATGCTAAGAGATTGAGTAATCACAATAAATGAGAGAGAATTATTTGTGTTCAAGTGAACCTTATACTTACTTTAGAGAATTCCAACTATTAATTAAATAGCTTGTTAATTGTTCTATTATATAAATTTTTTTAATATCAAATAGCTTGATATCTAAAGTATTTGTTTGAATTTCCACGTCCTCTGTTACTTCTCATTGTCTTCTTGCATAGTACTAGCTTTTTCGATTAATTGCAAAATAGTGGTGCTTACTCTGGTGTCTACGACATTGCAATGCTTATGACGTCTATGGCACTTGCTGCCAGTCAGTCCGGACCACCATTGCCCATCGTTGGCTAGCATTGACTGGCGTTTATTGGTCGTCACGGTGGCCAATTGGTTGTTTGGACTATTGCACCACCACTTTTTTTTTAAGACACATTAAAAAATAATATTAAATTTCTATCTTTGCATTTCTATTCCCACTTTTTTTTTGTACACAAATTTTGTGTTTTTCTGCCCCAAAAATAAAAAATTTTCTACCACCAAATAGGTTTGTATTTTTAGTGTCTCTCTATTTCTATCTCTTTCTCGTTAATTAATTTTACAATGCCATAGGCATCAAAGGCAATGACTATTAATTTTACAATATCATAGGCACCAAAGGCATTGACTGCCTTTGGCACATGAGCAATGGCACATGAGCAATGGCCATTTTATATATATACCTGGTATATATGGTAATCAGGAAAGGGAAAAAATTATGATGAAATGGGCAGAGCTTATTGACCAGAACACAGACGAATTAGCGGCATTGGATACCATTGATTCTGGCATTCTATACAATTTGTCCAAGTTTGGAATTCCTGCAGCAGCAAATACTTTACGCTACTATGCTGGTGCTGCTGATAAAATTCATGGTGAGGTATTAAAAATGTCCGGGAGTTCCATGCATATACACTGTTGGAACCAATTGGTGTTGTGGGACACATTGTTCCATGGAATGCCCCCTCTACCTCGTTCTTCATAAGGTTAGCCCTTCCTTAGCTGTAGGCTGCACCATGGTCTTCAAGCCAGCTGAACAATCTCCCTCTCTGCCCTCTTTTATGCTTATCTAGCTAAACTGGTATGAATATGATTTAACAAATTATGTTGTTTATTTCCTTATCAAACACACCTCTCACAAATAAGTACAGTGATTGGAATTTCCTTTTAATTAAAGGCTGGAATCCCAGATGGAGTGCTTGTAGTACCCGGATTTGGCCCAACAGCTGGTGCTGCAATAAGCTTACACATGGACATTGATGCGGTAATTAATTTTCATGTCAAACATTTGCAACTACATATACCAAGTTCTTTTAATTGACTATACATTAACATGACCTTGATTGTGCATGCATGTTCAGGTCAGCTTTACTGGTTCAGTTGAAGTAGGCCGTGAAGTGATGCATGCTGCAGCTAGGAGTAACTTGAACCGGTTTCACTTGAATTAAGAGGCAAGTCACCCCTTATTATATTTAACGATGCTGATGCAGACAAAGCTGCTGAGCTTGCACTAATGGGGATATTTTTCAATAAGGTTAAATTGCCTTGATCAGAAAAATCCTTTCCTTTACAAGAACATCCCGTTATTATAACTTGGCCTAACCAACTTTTTATGATTTCAGGGAGAAGTTTGTGTGCAGGTTCTCGTGTATATGTTTAGGAAGGGATCTACCATGAACTAGAGAAGAAGTTGGTGGAGAAGGCAAAAGCTTGGGTCGTTGGGGATCCTTTTGATCCTAAATCTCAACAAGGGCCTCAAGTAAGAAGAAATATATATATATATATAGTACCACAATCTAAATGTATACAACAACGACTATTTTATTTCAAACACTGTATTTGGCTACCTGCAGAAACAATCAAACATAAATGAAAAGAGAAATTAGGATCATACTCTTTTGGCTAGGCTAACAGTTTCTTATTGTAGGCTGACAAGAACCAATTCGAAAAATTCTTTCCTATATTGGGCATGGAGAGAGGGAGCAACCCTTTTGACTGGAGGTAAACCACTGGGCACCAAAGGCTACTACATTGAACCTACAATTTTCTCTGATGTAAAGGTGAATCCTAACTCCACGCGTATATATCAAATCGGGTATATATAGCATAATTTGATAACTAACCATCTTTTTGTTTTCATCATCTTTTCTTTTTTGAAATAAATCTTAATGACCTCTTTAGGACGACATGCTTATCGCACAAGATGAAATATTTGGCCCCGTAATGGCATTGATGAAGTTTAAGTAAGCTTTAGTTTTACTTGATTTTGTTTTTGTCGTTATCGTACAATAAATTTTAGTGGGCTTGTTCATCGATGTTGGGTTCAAGTATGCCTTATGAACAACAGGACCATTGAAGAAGCAATTAAGAGAGCCAACAATACCAGATATGGCCTGGCAGCAGGCATTGTGACCAAAAACTTGGATACAGCAAGCACCGTGTCAAGGTCCATTCGTGCAGGAATTATTTGGATTAATTGCTATTTTGCCATTAGGAGTGACATTCCTTTGGAGGGTATAAGATGAGTGGATTTGGAAGAGATTATGCATTGGAAGCCCTTCACAAGTACTTACAAATTAAATCTGTTGTAACTCCCATTTACGATTCTCCATGGCTTTGAACCTGTCTTGATTGAGCTGTCCGTAAACAATATGTCTTTTTTTTTTGAAAAAAAAAAAACCATTATAGTAAACAATATATATCCATCACGGGTGAATTTTATGTTGCACTGCGGCCTATTTTTCAAGTCTACCCCGTTTTTAACACATCAAAACCCACTATTATTGTTAAGATATGTCGTTTCATTATTTTTCCCCGTAGAGGGAAAATACATTTTTTTTTTGTTAATTAATTAAACTGAATGGAACACAAAAGATTAAATGTATTAAATTATGAAAGATGTTGAAATCCATGGTAGCAGAGAAAATAATAGAGAGAGTTGAGAAAATTGGGAGAATTGAATGAGAAAGTTTCACTAATGATCAAAAAATGGATCACACAAGTGAGGTAGCAAGTTTATATAGGCTAATAGGGAATAACTAACAACTAATTCTCACCAATCTAACTATCATTATGCACAATCTCAAGAGTCGAACATTCTAATTTTATTTTTTACTTAACGAAAAGTATAAATAAAAAAACTGTGTTGTTTGAAAAAAATTAAAACAAATAATCTCAGAAAATATAAAATTACTGGCTATTTAGTTTCAATTTTCAATTTTTATCTCCAGTTTTTAGTTTTTAGGATTTTGTAAAGAAAATATTGAAAACTAGAAATGAAAACTAAAAATTGGAATTTATAATTTTTAGAATTTTCATCATTTCTTTCACAAAACATAAAAACAGAAAAATTAAAAATAAAAATTAAAAACTAGAAAACTGAAATTAAACAGTGTCAATTTTCCAATTTTCAGGATTTTTTTAGGGAAATATTGAAAACTGTAAATGAAAATTAAAATTTATAGTTTTCAAAATTTTCAATATTTCCTTCATAAAACCTGAAAAACTACGAAACTAAAATGAAAACAAAAAACCAGAAAACCAAACCAAACCATGAAACCCATTTTTTCCCGTCAAAATCCAATTGTGTCATTTTCTTTTTTTTTTTTTCAAGCGAAAAATTGTATCATTGATTTATGTGTTGCTTAGCAGCCTTAATTGGGCTGCCCGCTTTTTTCTGGACTAACTTGGTGAGTTTTGATTGAAGAAAAAAATAATCAACCACTCATGGTTGATTAATAAACAAATAATAAGTTGTATAATTGTTATTGGTTAATTTTGTAGGCTTAGGCTTTTGGTGTTAACAGATTTTAATATATTATACCCAGATCTCTATATGATGATTTGCATCAGGTTTAGACATTTTTTTTTCAATCAATGAAGCTTTCGAACAAAAATAAAATAAAACCATGAGTGGATGAATATGAAATAGCCAAAAGTATACTTAAGATTTTTTTATCAATAATTATCAATTACTAATCAACTTACATATTTGTTTTAAAAATCTGTTATCAAAAGCACATATAACTAACTTCAAAATTTCAATTTTCGTTTTAGTACTTACTTTTGATTCACGCAACACCAAGCAAATATAATAAATCGATTTTAAAAGATTTTATTAGTTACTCGATTTGTTTTATGTAAATTTTTTTTTATGTGAAAACGGTTTCTTTCGAAGGATTTTATTTTTGAAAAATATTATTTATGCTCATGTTATATGAGCCTCACCCTGTTGTTTTTATATTTTCAATTTTACACTCCCTCGTACATTAGTCGCAAGAATTCGGCTGAGTACAAAATGATTCGCAACAAAACTAGACTTATAATGAGCTGAGGCTGCAGATGAAAATGTAAGGAGCAGAGACTCCATTCAATTGAGTACAAAATAAAAGGGTACATCTCTCCGACTTGACAACAACGCAGCTAAAACGAGGCGGAAGTACTTTTCAAATTTCAAAAGATTAATGAATTTTAAGAGAAATGTTTATTATAAAATATTTTTCTATAATAATTTTACACTTTTAATATACATAAAGATAAAATAAATATGAACCCATATACTTATATGCATTGAAATATAAAATTATTATAAAAAAATATTATACATCTAACGTCTTTCATTTTAATCATCTAACAGTAACAATCACATTATACATATGTATTGCATTTTGCCTTTTGATCTTTTGGTCTATCCGAAACAACGCATATATGTTAATCTATAGTTTATAGTTTTACATGGTTAATTAATTATTTAAAATGGCGGCCCTATAACCCACAAAGAAACACAACGTAGCTAGTGTTCTACTATTTTAGTATATATATGAATGTCAGATCAAGAAAATAAAATTCGGTATTTGAAGCTGCAATTGCGGCATGGCCTGCTAGTGACATTTAACTCTACTTGATCAATTTGAACGGGTAGAGACAATTTTCATGTTTTTTAAGACTCAAAATGATTCCTAAAGGGCAATGAAAATGCTTATAAAGGCTCAAGATCGTTAACCGTACCATTGAACCAATGCCTAGAAAGGACCTTTGAAGTTGATTAAGGTTTCAGCAAAAACTCCATCCCTCACAGCATTTAGTTAATAAGAAAGAAGAGAAATGACTTAATATACTTCGTCTTTCTGTTTTCGATAGTGTCACCTAAATTCACCTCATAAACTACTCACCCTTGCAGTTTAATTTTTCCTTGTTCTCGTTTGTTTGTTTGTTCGTGTGGAGTGTGTTTTTACACCTTTTGTTCTGCTTTCACTTTTCAGGGCTGAGAGAGTCATCATGATGGATGTCACTGGCTACCCTGATGATCAGAGGCATGAAGTGAACTTCGCCAAGCCGAGAGGGTTTATGAGGAAACTGAAATCAGGAGTCAAAGAAACGCTGTTCCCGGACGATCCCTTTAGGCTGTGCAACAAAGAAGAGAAGCCGTTGCTTAGGGCCCTCAAATGGCTTCAGTACTTCATTCCAGTCTTCGAGTGGCTCCCCACTTACACTTGGCGCATGTTCTGCTCCGACTTCTTCGCTGGCCTCACCATCACCAGCCTTGCTGTCCCACAAGGCATTAGCTATGCCAAACTCGCTGCTCTTCCCCCCATAATTGGCCTGTGTAAGATTCGATTCGATTCGATTCAATTTGGTGCAACTTCAAACTCTCGCCTTTTATTTTCATTTTCTGTATTCATTACTTCTTTTATAAAATTCTAAAAATAGAAAATAAAAACACAATGCAGACACACTTTTAAGTTTCTTTGTTTGTTCACCTTTTTTTTTTCCTTTTAATTTTCTTGTCCAATTGATGTAATAAAGGATACATGAAAGACTTAAATGAAACGGTGATGTCTTTCACTCCACTCGCATGCTTGTGAATAAAGTCCTCATGTCATAGCTAATATATAACAGTATTAGCTTTCATATGAAGAATATGTTTTTTGATTAGATTGTTATTTGTCACCGCAGATAGCTGCTTTGTCCCACCTATTGTGTACACTATTTTTGGGAGCTCAAGGCACTTGGCAGTGGGGACGATCGCATCAGCATCGTTGCTTATATATCAAACTATCTCAGCCGTGGTGAGGCCAGAAGACGACCCCGCATTGTACCTTCATTTGGTTTTCACAACTACCTTAATCGCTGGTGCCTTCCAAGCTTGTTTGGGTTTTCTCAGGTGAGGCAACAGAAAGTGATTTTAACTCAATGTTTTAGATACCTGTCATGGTTGTTTAAATAAGTAGTCAAATTATGTTTTACTATCTCATCTAATAATATGATTGTATCGGTAACGATTTGAAGGTAATTAATGAGTAGTTGACTCAAACATGTTTATTGAGATGTGATAGTATATGATTCAACATCTGATTATTATTATTATTATTTTTACATTGACAATGAAAATTCAATTCTTTAGTTAGCATGATATTTGTGATAAATAATAAATGTATCATCAATTTTCTTACTGCATTAATAAAAAAGCTAACTAAAATCTCAAATTTTATATGTCACCTATGTTTTTTTAATGAAGAACTATCATTGAATGATAGAACTGAAATTCTTAATTATTTTATGCATAATTGGCAGATGTATGTGCAAATGATATTAAAAAATTGTTGTAACAATAAGAGGACTATTCCTTAAACTGGCTTTTCATCATGTTCTTAATCATTGTTACGGGTGGGATTTGTTTTGGCACTACAAAAATGAAAAACATACATGACAAAGGATAAAGTTATTTTAACACTCAAAATGAATATCCTAATTGAACATCTACTTTATTATTATTGGATGTGATAGTAATTCTCTATTTTTTCTACCAATCAATCACATTTAATAATTGATAATAGATCCTGTAGACACCCATTTTTAGATGGTTAAATAACAATGCTCCATACAAAAACTTAGCCCTTAGTAAATAGGCTTTACTGACATTAGAATTGAGAACAAATTAGGTTTAAGTCAACTTAAAAGTTAATTTAAAAGTAAAGATTGTACAAATCACTATAATAGGTACTTTAACTTTATTTTGGTATGAGACTTGACAGTGAACGCTTCGCAGGTTGGGAATATTGGTGGATTTCTTGCCCCATTCTACCATCACTGGCTTCATGGGAGGGGCAGCAGTAATGCTCACGCTCCAACAGCTGAAGGGTATTTTCGGCCTGAAGCATTTTGTGAGTAACGGACCTCGTAGCAGTGGTGAATGCCATATGGATCAACAGGCGTGAGGTTGGTATGGAGTAAATCATCGCATTTTTTTCAGTTTATTTGCTTAGGAGTAATAGGGATGGCATGCAATTGCTGATTGATTTATATCTAAGACGATCCTCATGCAATTTGCATAGCTTCTTTGGCTTTGAAGAATGAGCATATACTTGCATAGCTTCTAAGTCCTGTTTAAAAGAATAAAAAAAGTTTGCCGTCCTTCTCTATTTACAGGTAAGGTGGGAGACCACAGTAATGGGTGTGATCTTCCTTGCTTTCCTGCAGTATGCCAAACAGTTGGTGAGTGCTCTTCTGCACTTAATTCTCAACTTATATCAGATAGAAGTGAATCCATGATTTATCACAGTATAAACGGAAAAATTGGGTCAATTATTATTCATTATACATCTAGACATTAAAAATTCAATAATTTTCAATGGTATGAACATTTGTATCATAAATTTTGTGCCAACATAGGCGACTTTAGTTTATTTGAACACAGTTTGTTTACTTTTTTTGGAATTTCAATTAACCTACTCACAATTACTTATTATCCCTTTTGTTTTTCATATAAAAAATATTAGTACTTTATAGAAATTTTCTTACATTTATCGTATGATTGCTGATAGTCAAGCTATAGGTGAAAAAATGTAGCAAGATTTCACAAACCTATACTTCGTATTTCACCAGACTGTCTAAAATTACTATAACAGCGGTGTTTATGGGCACAGATGAATTTTCGTAAAATGGTAATGAATAGCAGCCTTACCAATGGTAGGGAGAGATTTTCCAAGGCAGAGGGGAACAAAAAATTGTTACCAAAGAAAATGCAGCCTATTGAATTGTAACATTTATCATTTTCCTTACACTAATGAGGTTCTCTCTTTGCAATATATATGTATACTCTTTCAGAGGAATAGAAACCCAAAACTCTTCTGGGTATCAGCTTTAGCTCCATTGACAACTGTGATAGTAGGTGGTGTTTTTACTTACCTCGTCAAGGGACAACGACATGGAATTCAAATTGTGGGTTAAATAGTATCTTTTTCAAATTACCAAGTTTTTTATATGAATGCCTGCCTCAGTTTTATATTCTTATAATGTATGTATCAAGTTTATTGTAGGTTGGTCACCTCGGGAAAGGAATAAATCCTCCGTCCATCCAGCATTTGAACTTTGACAGTAAATATTTACCACGAATGCTGAGGGCTGGTCTTATCACAGGCGTTATATCAATGGCGGCAAGAAATTCTAATTCCGTTTATTTTAATTAATAATATCTTGATTATTACTGTCATCAATGTTTAATTTGGTTATACATACATCTTTTAAGAAGTTTATTTGTTTATAATATAGGAAGGAATAGCAATAGCAAGAAGCTTTGCTGTGGCTGAAAACACACCTCTAGATGGGAACAAAGAGATGATAGCTTTTGGTCTTATGAACTTGTGTGGTTCTTTTACTTCAAGTTACTTGACTACTGGTAAGTTTTTATTTACACCTATGCTTACCATTCCATTAATAACCAATTAACCATATCGTTTTTATTTGAAACTAAAATAAACCTTTTGCCTGAATTGTTTCGACCAAGGGAACATGGGTGTTTCTGATATGCTAATATTTGGTCTCTAAATATCTGTTCTGTATGTAGGACCATTTTCCAAAACGGCTGTGAGTTACATTGCAGGGTGTAAGACACCTATGTCAAACTTAGTGCAGGCACTCCTAATGGCACTCACACTAGAGTTTTTGGCTCCGCTTTTTGGTCACACTCCTCTGGTAGCTCTATCAGCTATTATAATATCGGCCGTGCTGGGGTTTCTTAATTATGCCGAAGTTATTCATCTTTATAAAGTCGACAAGTTTGATTTTATTATTTGCATGGCGGCTTTTCTCGGAGTTATTTTTGTAGCCTTGGATGTTGGCCTCATGCTCTCAGTAAGTTTCCAATTCTCTCTTTTTTCTTTTCTATTAATGGAGTTGGATTTACTTTATTTTTTTAACGCAAAACCTGATCTAGTTGTTCTATGTGAAATCAAGATTGCTCTTAGCTTGATTAGAGCACTCTTATATGTGGCTAGGCCTGCCACATGTAAGCTTGGAAAGGTACCAGACTTGGGCTTATATTGAGATGTTGAGCAGTACACTGCTTCAACATTCCCAGGAGTTCTAGTTGTGCAACTTGGTTCTCCCATGTACTTTGCAAATTCTAACTACATCAAAGAAAGGTAAATTTTGGATTCACTTATTTTGATAAGAGAATATATTTTTGTACTCTGGGCTTTCAATTTTCTAATTTTTTAGATTTTATGAATGAAATATTAAAAATTAAAAATAAAAACTGAAAATTATATTTTATAATTTTTAGTATTTTCTTCATAAAATCTAAAAAATTATAAAATTATAAAATTATAAAATTTTCAATATTTCCTTTACAAAATCATAAAAAATTGAAACCAAACAAGCTCTTAATTATCCTCTTTGGATTCAACAGCCATAAAAAAAGAAGGAATAAAAAAGTAGGGATTAGAGTTTTTGTTTTTCACAATTTCAAGTAAGTTAGCGAGTATATACTCGGAAGTGGGTGTCTACCCGAGTTGAGTTGTGCAAATAACAAGTCTCTTGTGATACATCCCTGTTAACAAACTTAATTTCTAAAATTTCAGAATCATGAGGTATATTCGAAGTGAGCAAGACTCTAGTGGAGATACCATTGAGCAGATCATACTGGATTTGTCAGGTAAAAGAGAGTAAATTCTTTAAAATTATACATTTGGAACTCTCTATTATTAACAAAAATATTATTTCAATACCTATAAAGTGGATGTCTCAGCTCTTTGTTATCATTGAATTAGGTGTAAAAGTGAGTATCTTATATTGAAATAACACTTCTTTATTATTAATGATTGTAATGACTATTATATTAGTACCATGCAATGTTTTACATGACTTTATATACCTTAACAGGAGTGACTTCCATTGATATCACTGCAATTGAAGGATTGTGGGAAGCCAATAAAATCTTCGAAAATAATGGAATGAAGGTACGTACAGTATTTGTATATAGATTTCAATTTGGGATATATCTCCTGGTAGCATATTATGTGAACAAGATTATTAACAGAAATAAGTTAAATAATTTTTGTTTACGTTTCCACATTATTTTATAGATATCATTCGTAAACCCAAGGCTGGAAGTTTTGGAGAAACTGATAGCATCCAAGTTCGTTGCCAGGGTTGGGAAGGAGTCATTTTTCTTGCATTGGACGACGCAGTAAAGGCAAGTCAATGCACACTTGGCAAAAAGAAGACAAATTATATGGACGTGGCAGTTCGAGAAACAAATCATCAATCTAATATAGCAGAATTCTAATAATTGAGATTGCAGAATTATGGCAAGAGTTATTTTCAAGTTCTGTTATTAGTATTTTATTATAAATTTTTGGGGTTTTTTAGGGGTGCTAGAATTGCCTGTGCAATTTTGGACCGAAAATAATGGTAAAGTAAAATCACCTCAAAGTGGTGAGCTCAGAATTTGAACTCTTAACATTGCAAGTAAAATTCATTTTAATTAAATCGAAATTGAGTTTTAATAAAATTAATTAACCATATTATATATTATTGATTACTTTTTCTTTTTATATTGGAATTTAAACACAATAAAATTTAAACATGAGATTCATATATATTACCTAAACCCTTTACTATTACCCTAACTTTAGTAACTTATAATATTTATTACTATAATTATGTGTTCTTTATTACATACTTTAATTATGTTTTTTATGTTATAATTAAAATAATATATACTATATAATACATAATCTACTTATTTGAAAGCGAATCTCTCTAGATAAAAGTGTCGTTTTAGCTTTCAATATCTTAGTCGCTTTCTATTATACTCTTTTATTTAAAATAGATCAAGGGTTTAATTTTTCTATTTATTCTATTTTCTATCAAGTCCAAATAAGTAACATTTTAAGATATGTTTATGAGTTTGAATTTTAGAGAAGAAGGGTGAAAAATTTTACAAAATAAACCCTTCTTTCTTCTTCCTTTCTTTTCAAAGTCAAAATCACAAATATGCCCTAAGAATATACACAAGTCTCTCTATTTTGAAATATTATGATTGTTGGTTTAGTTTCACTTTTAGATTTTGTGAAGAAAATATTGAAATTCTAAAACAACAATATCTAGTTTTTAGTTTTTATTTTCAATTTTCAGCTTTTCCTTCATAAAATTCTAAAAGTTGAAAACTTGAATAACTAAAACTAAACAAACAAACCTGGCTTAACTAATTGGAAAAAATGTTCTATCCATTATTTCAAAAAACTAAGAATATTTTTTTTTTATTTTCCCTATATTCTTTTATCTCAAACCTTAAATCCTAAATCATTTATTTCTTTTTCTTCTTTTAAAATTTAAACTCACAAACACATCCTTAAAAATATATAAGTTTCTCCGCTTTAAAATTTGAAGTGTTAAAAAAAATCATTTTATCCTTTTTTTTTTGGGGTCAGGATCCATCATTAAAACAGCGGTAGTCGTAACCGAAAGTCTGTAGAATTTTGTTAAGACGTATGCCCAATGTTTGATTTTGGTAAAGTCTGTGTGCCCAATCAAAAATAAAAAAGAAGCCATAGGAGTGGGCTATTATGATTTTTTTAGTATTGGGACTGGGCTAATATCGTTTTGGTCATGGACTAGGCTAATATTGGTTAATTCATTTAAGGATATCGAATCCTTTTCGGCCATACTAATGGTTCTAGGCATCACGAATTGGTCTTGTACGTTCAAGTTAAAAGATACACAAATTAAAAGCCCAAAACTATACTGCCATACCATACATGCTGAAAAGTCTTTTTTTTTTACCAAAACTATACGGCCATAACATGCATGCTGAAACTTGAAGTCTTTTTACCAAATTTTTTTGTCTGAGAAGTCTTTCGACCAAACCTATAATTAGGTGGGGTGTCTTGAAAGTCAAATGAAACTTGGAATCCTCATTCGGCTTAACATCTGGAACCAATGATGGTTATGAACCAGGAACCCGTTTTGTTACATTTTTTTTTTAATTTTAATGTCCTGGTTTTGTTACTTTAAGTTTCTGTACCGCTATCTATGAGTGTTTACACAACATTCTTTTTGGGTATCTAACACATGTAGATTTATCTTCACGCATTTTCCACTAAATTCCAATTTCATCTTTACAAGTTTTCATATCATAACTGACGAAAATATTTTGGTTTGAAAACTTGATGATTGGGAAAAAAAAATTGAAGAGTAGATAATGCGCCTATTATCAAGTTCAAGCAAAACTATAGTTCATGCAAATAAACTAGCAAGGGTGGATGTAGTTGATTAATTTTTACTTATACCCCACAAAGCATGGATTCAAATCCCGCTGACTGATATGAATATGTCATTGATGGAGTTAAATGTAATTCTCCCAAAAATCCTTGAAAAAGTTGGAGTCTTCTTTGACTTTATCAGCTGTTGCTTACCCCTATGTAAACTTTTCCTCACCAAAAAGTTCATGCAAATAACAGTTGAAGTAAAAGCTAATTTCGAATCGTGTGGGAGGAGCCACTGCCTTAAGCTCTCCCGGGTCCGTGGCTTAGAGTTAAGACACTAGACACGTCGTCTGATCCTTTAAAAGCAAAAAATTGGTGCTAAATTGATAATTTGAGCATCAAATTGAAACAAATCACTCTAGTGAGAGTCTTTTTTATTTTTTATAGGACACTTCAGTGAGGAAATTGAAACTTGCCCTGAAGTTACCTCATACATGAGTTTTGCGACTTTTTGATATGAAAGAAATATCGTCCGGATAATTTATTTATTTTTATAGTAATGAAAAGTTGAATGCTAATTATGATGACTGGTCGGAGTGGCAGAATCCATGCTTCCGATATTATTGACGTGGCTATGGTGTTAGGTGGACTTGAGAGTTGAGGCATAACGATCTCCTGTCTACGGATACAGCTTATAATTTGATGCCTTCATCATATATCAGACGCAAATTGGTATTGATTATACCTGTATCGTATTTGCTTTTGTTTATTTCTGAAATAGCAGTGCTTTCGCCATATTAATAGTAACTTGTTAGTGTGATCCAGCAATGAGCAATCCTACATGTTCAGGACAGAAAAGATGTTTCCATATATATATTATTATGATTTTTATGGTAAAATGTTCTTCCATGTTTATTTCCTTTTAATTTTGAAAATTAACGAGCATGATATATTTTTATTGCACTTGCTTCGCTCTGCTGACTACAGATCATCAAACGAAAAATCTTATCGAAATTTCGTTTGGCGAAATTCCATTATCTGGATAGATTTTCACTCAGTCAGATGCATGGGATCTAGTATCTCTGAAATCTGAAACAGATTTGTATTAGGTGTGGATTGTGTGTACAATACTTGATTCGTAGCATCTAGATTTGGCATTCATAACATCTTCGATATGATATAATATAAAGATATCAGATGGTGCCCAACACCTTCATGGCTTCATCAACAATTACAAAAAGATATATGGATGCATTTTTCCTCCTCTTGCTGCTGTTTTGCTCCCTTACTGCAATATAGAATCGTTATGAATGCTTATAAATTATTGCTCTGCATTCCATTCAAATATTAAATTGCTAGTTAGGCTTCTACAACTACAAGTAATCAAAATCCAGCACAGAAGATCATTCATAAGCTACCATGTTCTGGTTCCACTGACACACCCAACCACTGAAGCAAAGTGGGTGGGACATAGTTATGTGATGGAAACTCCAGTACACAGGGAGATTATTGCCATATCATGATCAGCATTTGCTTGTGATCCAATTTCGCCTTTACAGATCCAGAAAGGCAGTCAAATTAACAGGAAAAAAGTGAAAAAGGATTGTATATCTGTGGAAATCTGATACAGTTTACAAACATTGATCAGATTATTACGTGTATATGCTATCCAACTTGTAGCACGTTGTCTGTGGGCCAAAAACTGGTGGCCCCATGGACAAGGTGCCTCAAACGGCCCGTGTTTGTGGGTAGCTATAGTATACAAAATTATTGACAACAATTAGTAGCTTAATTAGCAGATGTTTCAGTTTTTTCTTGTGATAATTAATCTAAATACACCCTTGTTGCTTTTGTTTGTTTATCTGGCTTGTGCTTAGCTAAATAGCTTTTTACATTCTAAATCATAAGCCCGCGTTCATTATTTAAAAAAAAAAAATGTTCCAATCATAGCCAATCATTTGGTTACCTTTTGATAAGCATAATTTCAGCAAACAAAAAGGTGGTCGGCGACTCGAGGATCAGAAAACTAGTGAAAAATGTGTTCTGGTAAACAAAGATTAATTTTTTAAAAAAGAATTATAAGCATCATTTGTACTTTCTAGATGTATCTTAGTTCCCCTTTTGTATCAAGAGTGCGAACTGAGCTGGCGTTTAAAAGGTTGCGTATTCCCTGTGTTGTGGGGTTACGCGTTTATAACGAATCTACTTTGTCACGGTTAAGTTAATTTGAACAACACAAAAGTTGTTTATTCTAACGTGCCGACAGTTCGTGTCTTACGAAAAGAAATAGTTTTAGTTTGCTTATTCCATCCAATTCCATAAATCTCTCTGCTGCTTTCTTTATATAAACTCATGACAAGAAATAAAGAACATAACATTGAAATGGTGAAGTGGCTCTCACGTTCTACTTAATAACTGCAGCACAGTTTTGAGCTTTTTTGCCTACTTTATGATTCCCGCTCCATTTGAAAATATCTTAGAGATTAATTTAACTCCAATGTTTGCCATGGGCGCTATAATCCTCAAATGTGTATATACACTGAACGTTACCCAAAGCCAAACTTCATCTCTTCTAATTAAGCCTAAGAAAAAGCGATAGTTCACCTACAATTCTATATGCATGTTTAATAAAAAGAAATCACACTAGTTTTTGGTTTGAGAAGCTTCGGCAATAAAGCTGACAGGTAGCCCAAATGAATAAGGATTGGACAGAGAAGAATTATGAACTAACAAGGAGAATAGAGAAAATGACTGAATATGAGGAGGGAGAAATCACATTTCATTTTACATATTGATTGGTAATCAATATAATTTTTAACATACCTATTTATACTATTCTTTATTCATTAAACCCAATTCTACTTATTGGACTATTAAGCCATCCTATACATGTTACAATAGCTAGCTAGATAGCTTGGAATGTCATTATCTGCACACACACACTATATATATATATATATGCAAATAGGATACAGCACGCGTCGGTGTTGACTGTTGAGAGAATTAAGAAAGAGACCAATGCCATGATTACGAATCATTTCATAATAAAACTCCTGAGGGATCCTTTTACAAAAAATTTCTCCAAGAGAAAATGGTGGCCTAATTAACATGCAGGGCATTTATAGTCACGACGGAAGATAATAAACTAATATGTGGCAAAATCCCTGCAAGTATATATGTATTAGATTAGATTAGATTATTACATTGTATCAGAAGACGTGCAGGTGGTAACAATATTTTTGTCAACGTATATTAGTGACGCAGGAAAATAAACTGGTTATCAAATGGCAAACCACACTATTAAATATTAATACGAGCATATTGCCAAAAACTCCCCTTTTTCCTTTTTCTTTTGTAACTCTTTTGCAGCATGTCTGATTAGCTCATTTCTTTGACTTGCGTTAGAAAAAATTGAGTTGAGAAAAAGTGAGGTTATTTATTTTGCACTTTTACTTTTGATAAAAGCATCTCACTTTTATAAGAATTAATTATAGTAAAAATTAAAAATATTAGTTTTTATTTTTCCATATCTCATATCAATTATTTTAAACTCAATTTTTTGATATTTTTCTTAAACACAAATTAATTCATTCAAAATTAATTCTTTTAAAATCAATTTTCTTAATATCAATTATTTCAAAAGTAATTTAACTAAAATTTAAACCAAATAGACTCTTGAACATTGAAATACAATATTTTTTTCCTCCAGGCGAAAAAAGTTATATTCTTGTACTTCGAAATGGACTCTTTCAATAGAATCAATTTGACTAAACAAAACACTACTTTTAAAACTCTTCTAAAATGACAATTTTATTAACCAGTGCCCTTAAGGAGAAAAAGAAAATATTTAATTTGTATTAAAAAATTAGATTTTATATTTTCAAAGCATTACATTTATAACAAAGTTTTGAAACTTAACATTTTTAACAATTTTAACCAGTGTACTTAGAATATTGGTTATCAAAACCCATATTATTATCCTCCAATCATTTTTTTAACATAGTCTAGACCATGTTGAAAATGACATAGTTAGACAGGGTATATAATTAATACACGAATGAATTTTTGAAATTCCAAAAAATAGTCTGATTCCTATCTTAAATTTTTTTCATTCTCCTTTTGATTTTTTAAGAGTGTCAAATTGGGAAAGAAACACCGCATCATAATATTAAAAATTAGATTAGACCTTTTGAAAAAAAACGGCTACTGATTAGTTCAATTCTACTATTTGATCGGTTTTATGGTTAACCAATGAAATCGGTCAAAACCGTGTGAACTATATGTTAACCCAATACCTCCAAAAAAAATTTTGAATTTCTTTAAAAACATTAAATGTGGGGTTTGAACCTCTTTCAATAGAAGGAGGGCAACACTTTCTACCACTAAACTAGCTAACTTGTAGTATTATATTTCATTTTTTTAATATATAATATATATTTTATTATATTAAATTATATTTTTATATATTAATTTCATTATATTCAGTTTAACTAATAACTCATCAATTGAATTATTAATCCAGTACGTTAATCAAGTCCATCATCTGTCCAATTACAAAGACTATCCACCGCAGTCCTGGAGGTGGTTGCGTCCTGCCCTTCCTTCCTTCCTTCCTCCAAATGAATAGTGGCCCACAGCCATAAAACCACAAAATCAGCAAAGCGAAACCACGTTAACGGGCACTGCGCAATTTAGGTTTGATTGGGGCTATTTTAGTCATTAGGACTTAAAATGTGCTAAGGTAGATAGGAATAGGATGCAGTGCGTGTTGACGCGGAAGCAATGCGGACGCGGTGCACCATAACGGTGGAAGGTGGGGCCCCTCAAACCTCAACGGCTGATGATCCAGCCCGGACAACGTGACGCGTGGGACCCAATCATGACACTGTCGCCGGTTGTCGCTTTCTGTTCGAATTGGGCAGGTTTTCATCTGCCGTGTTTGGTGGGTCCCGATCACAGAGGTGCATGCACGACCACAACATCTGATACAGACGCATAACACGTTAGCCCCTGCTGGAATGTGATCTAGCCTAGGTCGCACGGCGAAGGATTGACTCAATCAGAGCCACTCGGGAGCAAGGTAACGCTACTATTTTTTTCAATTTTTAAATAAATACTTTATAATTAGAAATTCTTTCTAAGGATATATTTGATTGAGAAAAGTAAAAATAGGAATAAAAACTATTTAAGTGAACTCAATATATTATTTTATATGTAAAACTCATCAAATAATTTTTATCTTATTTTTATTCTCAACTAAATATTAAGTACAAGTTGAAAAAGGTGGATAGTGAGATTTTAACATGTAACCTCCCGTCCAAAGATAAAGGCTCAACCACGGTAACGCTCTTATTACCTGCTACTGATTGGTAATAGATTACATTTATCTGTTTCCTGATCCAACCATCTATTTATTCTTCCCCATCACTCCATCCTTTACCTGCTACAGCCCCACAAAAATGAAAAATATTGTCTAAAGAAAATGTAAATTTATTCAGAAAAAAAAGTAAATGTTTCTATCAATTCACTTAAAATATAGGTCTATTATATATTATATAAATATATAAATAATAAAATATAAATAAATAAAATAGATGCAATATTTTTAATTGTTGGTCTTAATTGATATGCTCAATATAATTAAAAATAGTTTGAAGATTGGATTTATATCCTTTAAAGTGAGGATTAAAGAGTAAAGCGAGGAGTTTTACCCTTAGATTAATAAAGTTAAAAAGGTTCAACTTCTAACTTTATTAATCAAAGATAAAATCACTTATTTTACTCTTTAAATTGAAATCTTCCCTCTAAAGGATCCTTATGCTTGAAGATTATTGTTAATCTTTGTGTACAAGTTTATTATTATTTGTCAAAGATCTGCATTCATTCTCCCATCATTATATGCGTGATTCCTTTTAATCCTTGAAATTAAGAAAATATTACTTTTATCCCTGAAATTACCTGAAAGTGATTTAAATTAGTCCTTATATTATTGTTCTTTAAAATTAATTTAAATAACCAAAATGACTAAATTGAATAACTTTTTGTAATGTCACGAACTTAAATAAAACATTATCAATTTCAAAGACTAAATGAATCACGCATATAATTTTAGGATAAAAGTGAACTTTTACTCTATCACACCAAGTTATATGTCACGACTTTATTTGAAGACGTGAGTTATCTCATTGTACGCCTTTTGGTGACATGTTCTCTAAGTGCTTATAATAGTATAATAATATCCTTGAAACATTATTTTCTTCTAAATCAATATCAATTTCTTTGTTCAAAACATTATATTCAAATTCATGAAAACCAAAATATCTAATATTCAAACTCTAAAACTCTTTTTAATCAATACTACTAATCATGAACTGGTTCGTCACATGATATAAATCTTAAAATTGAAAACTTGTTTAACCCTTAAATTAATCATAACTACATAGCGGATATATTACATAATCTAATCAAAATCAATCATTGAAATCCATACTTAAACTCTATAAGCATATGGGGAAATACATAATCTCTGAAAATAAATACAATATCTCAAAATATATTCGTGGTTTGGATCCCTCTTACATCTATTGAAGCCCTCTAAAATTAACATAAACCTAAACTAAGCCTTACAGCAATACAAAACTCACCAAAGGACAGCTACGACTACGGGGCTGGTGACGTGAAGATATTATCTACCTGCAACTCTTGAGACTAAGGGAGAGGGTGAGTTAATGGACTTAGTGAGTGAGCATCACCCATCACCCACATGGAACAACCAAGGAATATACATAATACACTATACATGCAGTATCATAAATCATTGATATTTATATGAATAGCTATATAGAAAAGAAATGTCCCTAAATTCATAATATTCATAGAAAATATTTCTAAATTCATAATCTGTCGAGAAATCATTTTCCATGCATATAAGTAATAACTCTTAAATCAAATATCCTTTGAAAAACATCAATAATCTCTTAAAATCATAAATAACAGGACTTAATAAAGAGACATGGATCTATAGTTATGCATTTCATAGCAATATATATTATGGTTATACATGTCAACCATGACATAACAAATTCTTTGCTCTATGATCCCGCAAAATCTAAATTGGACACCTAACTAGGTTTATCTTCGCTTTGTGAGATTGTCCCTAAGGATAACTTGATACTAAGATTAATGATCATTTTTCCTAGTTGTTAACTACCTGTTTGTTTCTCTATAGTTACCGTCTAGTCTCTAAATCATAAAAACTAATTATTTCTATAAAACTTTTGTTCTAGGATTTTCTTTGGGTTTAAAACTCTATCATATAATTACTCAATTCTTGAAGTCATAATATCTCTGGATATGCAATCATAATCACGCTCTAGTTCCTTACAAAAATCATTTAAATATGAAAACTCTGAAACTCTAAAAGCCCTGGACTCATATAATTCTAGCAATTTGACTTTAGCATAACTGAGACTGTGAAATCATGCATAAGGGATCACCTTTTGTAAACATTCTGATTTCAAGCCCCAGATTATGTATTGGCAGTCACTACGAATCATACTGAATTCCATACTTGGAGTATCATAAAAACTAAATTTCTAAAATCTCATTTCTCAAGCTAACATCTTTTCATAACTTAACAACTCTAATATCATACTTTGAAACGGAAAGATTCATAATAATAAAATCTCTGTTGACATTTTCTTATCAAAATATATTACTGAGATACTCTAAATCGTATTTTGAAATCTCAAGTCTTGAAGCATAAAGATATCATAAACTCTTAAAACATGTTTGATAAAATAGCAACTTGTTAAATCATATATTCTTTCAACAAATCTCTTAGACTTGAGCACATAAAATATTTCTATAACATACAATATATCAATCATGGTCCCATGATTTTTTAATTGCGTTTTTCATGCTATAGTAAAAATCATAATATTTGCTAGCTTGTCATAACTTGTAAAAATCATATATAATTATACATTCATCTCTAATTTCATATTTAATAAACATCATGCATAAAACATACTCATAATGCTTAAAAAAATAATGTCATGAGTTTGAACCCACTCACCTGGAGAGAAGAAAGAAATGACGTCAACACTAACAGAGTTTCATGGAGGGATGGCATCACAGCCCCAGATAGCAACCACAAACTCTAGATTAATCCCTAACAACCTCTAGATAGCTCTAATATACTCTAACAATATTGGGAGCACCTCCACTTGACATTATTAGGAGAAAACAACAACCCAAATCATAGAATATGAAAGGAAGAAGACAAAAGGAGCATAAACCAACAACCAAATTCACCTTGAAGTTTGGAGGAAGCGGGTTAGATGGAGGATGAGAGTGGAGGGAAGGAAAAGCTCCTAGGAAATGTTAGGGTTCAAATTTTGGGGGTGAAATCAAAGTAGGAGGGGTATATATAGGGGTGGGTTTCATTTAATCAAAACTTGTTGTTTAACATTGTTTCTGCACCATGGACATTGCTATAAGCGGTCAAACCTCGTCGCCCTCTCAAAAACACTTATGACCACTATAGGTCTATGACTATCCAACACCACCCCACACTGACGCTCTAGCGTGACAATTCACCCAAAATAGGCAAAAAGGTCTAATATTTCACATATCTGGAATGTTCAATACTCACTTATTTACATTAATTTTAAGTTAATGTCCTCATTTATTTTACTCTCCATTAACTTTAAAATATAAATGTAAATAAGAAAGTAACCCCATTTGGATTCAAATAAAATATCATAAAAATTAAAATCCCAACAAATCAAAATTCAAATTTTGGGTTTTAGTTTAAATCCGAATCTTCAAGATTTATAAACCTTGGATTAAACAAAACGTTTAAAAGTTTCATAAAATTCATTAAAAATTACTCTTTGACTTATTTTCCTTTAGGAAACAATTATTAGGAATTTTGATCCCAATAATGTAGCTATATCACATAGCCCTCAAAGAGAATGTAAAATCAAGAACTTAGTAAAATTAAGGATTCAACAACATAGGTGAGTTTCTGGGAACATGAAGCTATATGAAAAGAAAGAACCTTGATGTGTACATTGGGTATCACACTATAAAATATGACTGCAAGTATGGTATAAAAGATGAGTTAAATAATTTTAATGTAGCCAATATAGTCTAATTAAAATAATTCATTTTTATCACTTTTTAAACGTTAATGAGAAAGTAAAATATAATGGTTAACAGTATATAAAAATTAAATTCATAAAAGATTAATTTAATGTGGTGGACATATCACATGAGATGGTGGTTTATTATAAAAGTGAAAGAAGTAAATCTGTGTCATATAACCATTCATGATGGTCAATATTAAAAGTAAAATATTGGTAATTAATGCTCACAAGCTTGTTTAAAAAGTCACACAAGTTTATCGTTTAATCTTGATCATTATGTAAAATCCAATAGTTCAAACTAAGTTTTCTTATTCTTATAATAAACTATTCATCTCATGTATACCCTTTAATTTTAATGAATTTATAGGATAATTTTTTATAGATTTATTTTGATTATATGTAATTACATTATTTTTATTAATTATTAAGTATAATCATAATTACTTCAAAAATTACACAAAAAGTATGTTATTAGTTGATAGAATAAAAAGATTATACTAAAATGCTATTAAAATTAATTTTATAGAAAACATTAATTCATATCAGCAATATAAATGTGCATTTTATATTTATTTACTAGTTTTTTACCTGTTTGATGCACGGAGTTATGTATTTAAAAATATTAGAAATTAATAAAGTATATATACATTTGCATATTAAAATTGAATTAAATTAAAATATATTAATTTTATATAATTTATTATGCAAATAATGCAACAAAACAAATATACAATGCAATTATCCTTACGATAGTGAATAACAGTAAAGTTGAAGTAGAACGTCTAAGAACTACGTCAGTGGCGTGGCACATAAAAATGTCCATAGTCATCCTCTAAATAATAATATCATGTACTAATAACATCGTATAATTAAATGGGTAAATATAAGTATAAGTAGGTACAACAAAATTTGGATAGTTCATTCCAAAAGTTCAAGGGAAATTACATAGATTTAATCCATTTGACATGATAATCAATATGTCAATATATACAAAAGAGAATTTATCCAAATAAAAAAACATCACATGTCAATTCCTCCTTAGCTCATTTTTCCACCCAAAATTCTAATTACTTTCATTTTCCAATTTATTTTATTTTTTGTATTCTTGATTCTTTATTTTTTAAAAAAATTAATATATGATTCAAATCTCAATTAATATAAAATTTTATTTTAAATTTATATATGATTAAAAGTAATATCCTTGAGATATAAATTGATTCAATTTACAGTACAAGAATAAATAAATATATTTTGATCATTTTTATTCTCAGTTTTAATTTACTTACTATTTCCGTTTTTACAATTTCCACTTTTAATATATATGAATCTCACATTTCAAATTTTAATTTTGATTTCAATATTTAAACTATATATATATATATAAACATAAAATTAATCTCTTAACATTTTAAACAAAATTAATAAATGATTCAAATCTCAATTAATATATGATTTTATTCTTAATCTATCATTGGCTAAAAACATCTTTTTATTCTTTTTCATTTTAATTTTTAAATGTTTCTCTATTGTATAATCAATTTTCAAGGATTAACATGATAATAAACAATGGCAATATTCTAGCATCAATAAACAATAGATTGATATGGGATGATCTTTAATATTGGTGTGGTTGTATCATTTATATAATTTTATCATATACTATTTAATCCTAATTTTATAATTTTAATTTTTTAGATTTACAAAATGAAGTAAAATATAACACTAAATTATATTATATGTATTGCTGATGTGATTTTTAATTGAATAAATCTTTTGAAATTACCAATAAATTTTTAATTTTCCTACAATATTGTGGATCAATATAAGTAATCTTTTCTTATTTTTTGATTGATAAAAATATCATAAATCTGATAAAAAAAATTGATAATATAAGTAATGCTCAAATATCTATATTCTATTTTATAGCTGAGGGTGATATCATCTTAAACTACTATAATAGATTATGATGAAAGAAATAATTAAGAATATTATTTCTTCAAACGAATATAGTTCCAGTAAAATCTTTGAATATTATTATTTTTTAAAATTCTATTGTATTAATAATAATTATTATTATCAAAATAGATTTATTAGTTGTTATCATTTCTGTGCCTCGCATAGGACATACAGATATAACAATTCAGCTACATACATTTACTTTGTTTAGTTTTAATTGAATATCTATTATAGACAAATTGAAACATATTTTGTTGAATTATATTATTATGATTTATATGTATAACATGTGATCATGATAATTATTATTCTAATCATATTATTTAACTTCTATATAATCTAATTAATATTCCTGTGCAAAGCATGGGCAACAATACTAGTGTTTATATAAAGACAAAACTATCAAATTAGTTCTTGTAAAAAAAAAAATTGTTCTATAAAATTGAATAGTCAAACAAATCGTCCTTAAAATAATCTCAAATTGGTCCCTATAAAAATTTTAAATTGGTTAAATTGGTCCCTACAAATTGAATAATTCGGCTAAATTAGCCCTTCTATAAGTTAGATAAGGATGACTAATTTGTCCAACTATTCAATTTTAAACCAATTTGAAATTTTTTTTAATTGATCAATTTGATCACTCAAAATTTTAGAGAAATGAATTTGACATTTTTGTCTTATATAAAAGAGAGTTTATCGAAATAAGAAAAATATCCCTTAGCAATTTCTTTAGCTCATTTTCCTGTCCACAATTCCATTTACTTTCATTTACCAATTTATTTTATTTCCTGTATCTTGATTCTTTATTTTTTAAAAAGTTAATATATGATTCAAATCTCAATTAATATAAGATTTTACTCTAAATTTATATATGATTTAAAGTAAGATCCTTGTAATATAAATTGATTCAATTTACAATACAAGAATAAATAAATAAATTTTGATTGTTTTTATGCTTAATTTCAATTGTAGTTACTACTTCCGTTTTTTCAATTTCCACTTTTAATATATATGAATCTCAAATTTCAAATTTTAATTTTGATTTCAATATTTAAACTATATATATATATATATATATATATATATATATAAAACATAAAATTGACATAAAATTAATCTCTTAACATTTTGTATTATTTATTTTAAACAAAATTAATACATGATTCAAATCTCAATTAATATATTATTTTATACTTTGTCTATTATTGACTAAAAACATCTTTTTATTCCTTTTCATTTTAATTTTTAAATGCTTCCCTATCTGTCTTATCAGTTTTCAATTATTGCCATACTAACTAATATTATTTCCTTTTCAATTATTTTTGTTTTGTTCAGGTGATGTCTGCTAAGTTGTTTGGAGCCATTTGGTAAAATCATTGTGGTATATTTATCAATCTTTTATTTTCATTTTTCTTTGTTTTTTCTTTTTATATAGTTGTTATATATATTTTTTCAATTTAATAGAATCAAATTTAAAATAATTTGATGGTAAACTTTTCTTTTGTTAGAGTTTGCCTCTTTTCTTTTGCAATAGTATTAAGGCTTTCCAATTACATTTGGCAATTTTCTTCAATTTTATTTTTCTTTTATGTGATTTGAATACTATTCTTCGTTCATCAAGTTTTCATTTTGTTTGCCTTTTTCTTTTACTTTTTTTCATTCATATAGCTTCCATGGTTTCAAATGATTTTGATTTTTGGATTAATTGTTTCTTTTAGGTATAACTTTTTCCTGAATCTATTCATTTTTACCTTTATTTTTTTTCCTTAATTAATACTCTATTGATTTTGATTTGAAATTAATCAAATCAAATCCCAATTTATTGAATGGACAAATTAGTCTAACAAAAAAATTAATGTCCTCACAATTATAAAAATAGATCATAAAAATTACATTAACTGAATAATTTATTAACCTATGTGCATCCACCAATCATAATCATCACCTATTTGTTAAAACACCCTTTGATTTTTACAAACTTCTCCTCAAAACATTCTAAAATTTCACAAATCCATTAAATCCAAACAAAACCCCAATCCTTCTTCCCGTGTTTATACATTTGTTCTCTGAAGCACATTCGCTTCTATTGAGCCCTCTTCAAGTTTGCAACAAAAGATAACAAATATTAGCATGATTCAATCTCAGCACGTGTAAGAAATGAAAGAACAAAGGGTAAGACTGATTTGTCTATATTTAGCTTTTGTGATTGTTATTGTTCTTTATTGTCCACCTATTCCTTGCTCATGAGAAAAGAATTAAGAGTATTGTTAAAGTAAATTATATTGAAAAGAGGCTCAATGGAGAAGCGAATGACTTCCAGGAGAACAAATGTATAAACCACAAAGGAAGAAGGAGGGTTTTGTTTGGATTTAATAGGGTATTTGTGAAATTTTAGAATGTTTTGAGGAAGGGTTTGCAAAAATCAAATGGTGTATTTTAACAAATAGGTGATGATTAGGATTGATGTGCCACATAGGTTAATAAATTACATGTCACGTTAGTATAACACATAAATTCTCAAGTAAGGGACTTATGGTGTCCATTTTTATAATTGTGAGACTTAACATTAATTTTTTTTCAGACCAATTTGTCCATTAAAGAAATTGTTAGGGACCAATTTGGAGTTTACTCATTAATCAATAATAGTATGTTGTTTTAAAATGATTTAAAAATTACATTACTGAAATTTAATATTATTTAAAATTACATTATATGTCGATTTTTAAATATTTCCTTAATATTATATTCGTATTTTAATATTAGCACACTAATTATTTTAAATGATTCTTAATCTTTAATATTATATTCTTTCTTTAACATTAGAATCTCATATCATTGTTTCAAATTGAATTAAGAATGAATTAAGGAGGAATTATCATATCGAATTTTTTTATTTGGATAAACTATATATATATAGGGAATGTATCATATGAAGTGAGAGTAGTAAATCTTTCCTTGGATCTTACATGAATAATCAAAATTAAAATATAAAATCATGTGACTTTTATAAATGAGTATATGAGTATTAATTACTATTAATCAACTTTTAATTCTGATCATCCATGTATAATTATATGACTCAGATTTACTTATCTCACTTTTATAATAAATTACCCTTCTCATGTAATACGCATATATATATATATATATTGATAACATGTAAATATAAAAAGAGAAATTTCATTATAATAAATAATAAAAAGTAGTGAAATATTTAAAATACAATAAAAATAAGTACTATGTAATTATGTACTCTCTTTCTTGTAAAATATCTGTCAATTTTGGACAATTGAGTATTAAAAAAGGTGATAAATAATATGATAATAGAGTATTTCTATGCAAAATAATAGTATATGGATTAATATACCATCATAATTATTAATTATGAAGCACATCAAATAATTAAAAATAAAAAGTTATATTAATAATCATTAATTACTTAATAATACTATTAGAATACAAAAATTTATTTTATTAAAAACTAAAATCGATATATATTTTAAAAAATATTTTATCTTAAAATTAATAGATATTACGAGAAGGAGAGAATATTATATAAGGGTTGATAATTAAAAAGGGCCCAAGGCCGTTGGCACGCAATGAATTTCACGAATGTAGGAGTTAGGAAATGAACAAAGTCAAGGGTAATGATGTAACTTGGGATTTGAGAGTGTTAACAATAACCAGCAGTTCATTTACTGCAAGAGGGGTCCGCATTTGAATATGAAATCAATCGGCCCACGATATCTTTTCCCATTTTTTAACAATATTTTCCCTTGTTCTTTATCTTTATGATGCTAAAGATACTACTATTACTTAATTAACAAAAAAAAGGGTTAATAGCAAAAAATCATTAAAAAGTTAATGTACCAAAAAAAAAAAAAACTACTTCACATAATCACTTTCCAGCTTCTAAAGTCCAGACTACAGCCTCAGGTGAATTACTCCAATATAGCGCCGAGATCAACTTCCCAACAAAAATTCGATAATTTGAATTGAACTAGTAATTTGTGTTACTTATTCGGCATCACCGACTTCCCCCACAATCATGCTAGCATTTGTCCAATTACATTAATTATTTTGTAAAATTGCAGTTCTTGCGGAATAAGTGAGGGGTTGCACCTTGTAACAATTACAAATCTTAATTCGTTACCACAAAATCACAAATCCTAATTAATAGATTATTATTATATATTACGGTAATACCATTGAAACACTCGCTTGTGAAATATTATTAGCAAGAAGAAATCGGTTATTGCACGCTGGCCACGCGTCCACGACTTTATTCCAAGGGTAGGAACTAGGAACTCGATTTTAGACGACACCTGCAACAAAGAAAAGAATAAAATCTTTTCCTCTTAGTAGGGCTTTGCGAAACTGCACAGAACGGGAAAGAAATCTATCCTTTTTCCACTTAAAAAAACTTATAAAAAAGATTAAAGATAAAGCATACGAAAAAAAGAAATAAAATAAAGGGTGAGAGAGAATCTGGTGGGCTTTGAGCTGTGATATAGCTGTCTTTTTAATTTGATGAATTATTTCAAGCCCACTCTGTCCCTCTCTTGCTCTATATGGATTCACGCAGTCATGTACACTGAGACTCACTCGCTTCAAAAATCCCAAGCAAAGAAAAACCCTCACTCCCTTCCCATACCTCAGCCCCAGCAGCCGCATTTGCCTCAAAATCAGATCTAAAGTTAGAAACTTCTGGAAACAAGCAATACAAAGTGCAGCGGAAGAAAATAAACAAAAGAAAAAGTTTTCACTTGGTATATCAGATGCCTCATGTGAGATGAAGAACGAAGCTTACTCCTCCTCCTCCAACCTTTCCCTCCTCCTCCTTATTGCTTTGTTTGTAGGCGCACTCTCAGTCTGTGCCTCCAATCCCATCAATGGCAATGGAGCACTCAGCGATGCACAAGCATTGTACATCGGGCAGCGCCAGCTCCTGTACTACAGGGACGAGTTCGGCGACAGAGGGGAGAAGGTCACCGTAGACCCTTCCCTTGTCTTCGAGAATGACCGCATCAGGAACGCGTACATTGCCTTGCAAGCTTGGAAGCAAGCCATTCTCTCCGATCCCCTCGGCTTCACAACCAATTGGGTTGGATCCAATGTCTGCAACTACACCGGGGTTTACTGTGCTCCCGCGCTCGACAACCCCAAGATC
The DNA here is from genome assembly GCA_030441495.1 of Dalbergia oliveri. NCBI lineage: Eukaryota > Viridiplantae > Streptophyta > Magnoliopsida > Fabales > Fabaceae > Dalbergia > Dalbergia oliveri. The sequence goes on along the minus strand of JAMLFY010000002.1, from coordinate 54,196,128 downwards.
CGCACAGTCGCCGGCATTGATCTCAACCATGCTGACATTGCTGGTTATTTGCCGGAAGAGCTTAGTCTTCTAGTGGATCTTGCTCTCTTCCACATAAACTCAAACAGGTTCTGTGGGACATTGCCTCACAAGTTTGAGACGCTGAGGCTCCTCTTCGAACTGGATCTAAGTAACAACAGGTTCGCTGGGAGATTCCCCGAGGTCGTTCTGAGGCTTCCAGAGCTCAAGTTCCTGGATCTCAGATTCAACGAGTTTGAAGGGACGGTGCCGAGGGAGTTATTCGACAAGGATCTGGATGCCATATTCATAAACGACAACCGGTTCGTGTTTGATCTCCCCGACAACTTGGGCAACTCTCCTGTGTCCGTGGTTGTCCTGGCTAACAACAAGTTCCACGGCTGTATTCCTGCGAGCATTGGGAACATGTCGAACCTGAACGAGATCATTCTGATGAACAACGAGTTCAGGGCGTGTTTGCCTTCGGAGGTTGGGTTGCTGAAGAACCTGACGGTGTTTGATGTGAGCTTTAACCAGTTGTTGGGTCCCTTGCCGGATGCCATTGGAGGAGCGGTGAGTTTGGAGCAGCTGGATGTGGCTCACAATATGCTTTCTGGGAAGATTCCAGCGAGCATATGCATGTTGCCGAATCTGCAGAACTTCACGTATTCGGATAACTTCTTCACCGGGGAGCCGCCTTCGTGCCTGAGGTTGGCGTCGTTTGATGACAGGAGGAACTGCCTGCCGGCGAGGCCGCTGCAGAGGTCTGCGGCGCAATGTAGCTCTTTCTTGTCAAAGCCTGTGGATTGCAACTCGTTTGGGTGTAAGCCGTTTGTTCCTTCCCCTCCGCATTCTCCTTCTCCTCCTGGAGTGGTACCTGTACCTGTTCCTGCACCTGCACCTCCACCCGGTGTTGTGGTTCCTTCACCGCCAGTGGTACCTACGCCTCCTCCTCCTTCGCCACCTGGGCATGGACCTTCGCCACCAGTTGTTACCCCACCGACACCGTCTAGTCCTTCACCCTCTTCGCCCCCCGGGCACGGGCCTTCTCCACCTGGGCAAGGACCTTCGCCGCCTGTTTATACACCACCATCGCATCCTACTCCATCACCGCCGGTGGTCCCACCGTCACCTTTGCCACCTGTTTATACACCACCATCTCCTCCTCCACCATCACCTGTAGTGGTGCCACCGTCACCTTTGCCACCTGTTTATACCCCGCAAGCTCCTCCTCCGCCACCACCGCCACCGGTGTACCTACCTCCACCCCCTCCTCCGTCATCACCACCCGTCTATTATCCACCACCACCTTCTCCACCCCAGCCTTCACCGTCATCGCCTCCTCCACCATCCTCCATTCCATCTCCATCTCCATATCAGCCATCACCATCACCCTCACCAACTCCAACGCCACCATATTGTATCCGGTCTCCACCACCGCCACCACCAACTCCTGTATTCTCCCCACCCCCACCTTCGCCTTACCATTATAGCTTCCCGCCACCTCCCACTCATTCTCCTCCACCCCCTCATTCACCCCCTCCACCCGTTTATCCCTATTTATCACCGCCACCCCCACCACCAGTCCATTCACCACCCCCGCCTTCTCCACCACCATGCATAGAACCTCCTCCTCCTCCCCCACCATCTTCTCCCACTCCCACTCCCACGCCTTACCTCCCGCCGCTACCACCACCACCACCGGTTCATTATAGTTCACCTCCACCACCACCTCCGGTCCACTATAGTTCCCCTCCACCACCACCCTCTGTCCATTACAGTTATCCGCCGCCGCCACCAGCATCACCGCCTCCGTGCGAAACTCCACCCTCTCCTCCGTCTCTACCACCACCCGCCCCTGTATATGAAGGGCCATTGCCACCTATCATCGGAGTCCCATACGCATCACCTCCACCACCACCTTACTATTGATTCTTTTGAGATGTTTTCTCCTCTAACCTTTCCCTCTACATATCCACGCTTTTATTATTGCGGCCAATTTCTTCTGTAACACAAACCCTCCTCCTGTACCTCCTCAATCGTGTGCATGTGAGCGATTCTCGTCGCTTGTGGATGAAAAATTAAACGATTTTCTGCAAAGGGAGAGTATTTAGATTTATAATTTGTCCTCGAAGGAAGCAGAGAAGAGGTTGTAGTAGAGTGGGGGTAAGAGGAGAAAGCCTCTCCATATTGATTTTAACTGTTATGAATATTTTCTGAGCTGTGAAATAAAAATTGCAAGAGAAAGTAGGTTGCAGAGAAATTGTATGTATAGGGATCAATCGGGGAACATAATATTGATGGCTGCAAAGACGGAAGCAGTAGCATTTTCTGCTGCTGCTGCTGCTGGTTGTTCCTGGGGTTTATTATTATTGTCTCTTATATCATAAATTTTTTGCTTCTTTTGCTTCCCAATTTAATAGTTTATTTTAATTATGAGCATTTCACTTGTATTGATTTTCTGAATTGAGATAATTCCTTTCTCATATCAGCGTCCCTAATCCGTTTCCTTTGTGCTATGAGGTTATTGAATTCGGTGGTTTTCTTCGCTTCGTTATCAAGCTATCTGCATTAATGTTGTTCATTTATGAAATTCATATCATTGAAGCTATTAACTATCTTAATGGTAGACGGATGATACAAATTTTCATTTTCACATGATTATGACTGCTCCTTTCCCACCATTGAGAGGGATAGCTAGCCCTTAAACAAGATGATCTTGTTCATTTTTTGGACAAGCTTGCAAGTCGGGTTTTTTAGGAATTTCTTCATAGTCAATGTCTTTTAAAGGATCTAATATTTAAATAATTATACTATTCGAGGTTCTAGTCTTATTCATGCAATAATGAATAGAACATAAGTAGAAAGGGTGTAGGGAATCAGCAAGATAATGATCTTCAGGTTTCGTACCGAACAATTAGTTGGATTGAGACATGCAACTGTGGTGTTGTCAAAGAATATATATACTTGCAGTTTAAAATGGTCGTCAATCGCCAATCGAGGCCACCAACAGAGTCTACAGGCCCCGATTCAGATCATGGTGGTGGGGCCTGGAGACCCAAATAACGTTAAGGAACACCTGCCAGAGTCAATTTATTAATGAGGTTCGTTCTGCTTGGTCTGATTAATCGTATTATTATTTAAGGTTACCCCTCCATGTGCAGACCTTCGTTTTGGTTTAGATTTGAATTCAAATCTGTTTACTTTTTTATGATAAAAACATCGGGGCCAAAAGCCAACAAATCTGTTTACTTCGTGAACACATATGACCCCATTGGATTTTGAGCAGTAGTACTGTTAAGCTTGTGAGCAGCCCACTTATGGTGATGATCTCTCTTATCATGGTTTGCCTCGTTATTTTGCTTTATTTTTTTTTCTTTTCCCTCTTGACATACTTGTGTGGAATTTATCTTTATCTCCAATTTAACCATAGTCTGGAATTTATCTTTTCTAATGCCATTTGCTTTAATGTTCGTGTCTCTTCTGTTGCGTTCCTCATGTTGCACGTTCCGCATGTTCGTGTCTCTTCAGTACTGTTGCCTTTTTTATTACCTATATTTTACTGACTGATTCCTTTGTATTTTGGTAATCTAAAATCTAGTAAAAGCTAACTGATTTTGCATATATAAAAAGAATGAATATGCATATTTAAACTTGAGAGATTGGTATATAATTTTTTTAAAATTTATATACGTAAAATACCCGTTATGCAAATAACGTACCTGAAAAACACTGCCGTTTTTGTGAGAGCACAGCAAACAAGTTAATCAAAGAAGTTTCTATTAAAGCACAAATAGCAATCGCGAAAGCACGTTATGCTCATATGTGCAAACAAAAGTTACTCGATGGATGCCACTTCTCCTTTTTCCCTATTATGAAGGAAAAGTTGCTTTATTCTATTCAAACCCGTGCCCCCTCCTCCGAGAAAAATACCAAAAAACACGAAAGAAAAGGGACCAAGAATGACTACAATGTACCATGGAAAGCGGAAACTTTCTATGTAGAGTAGATTTCCAGGAAAACTGGGAGTCCTTGCCCCAATTAAATTACAGAAAGGGACTTGGAAAGAAGCACGGATTTGAGTTGTCAATTCCGTATGTATCCATTTACTATCATTAATATCTAATTTGAGACCCAAACGAACGTCACATAATTATCATTGTAAGTTTATGCCACATTAAAATATAATATCTTAACATATAAGAATTTATTTATATAAAATTTTGATATTTTATAATTTAGGATATCTTTATAGAAATTTTTGGGAAAAAATTGAAAAAATAATACACAGATAAATCCAATGACCAACATGAACCAACCCGAAGTTGGTTTTATCAGTTTGGTTTGGACTTTGCAAAATAAAAACATAAATCCCAACCAATTAAAAAGTGATAGTTTTTGATTCATTTTTCTTAAAAATCCAATTTGAACCAACTCATTTACACCCCTACATGGAGATGACCATCTGTTGCACACCGTCAATAGTCATTTCATAAATTATTAATGTGCCATTTTTTTCATGCAAAGAGTTTAGAGAAAAGTTGTTTCATTCTATATTATTTTGCAATATTTGATTGAAGGATTTAATGCAATAATAATGTAAAACATTGTCGTTTACATTGTTATCGTATCAAAATTAAACTCTTAAACTTATTAAAAAAATTGGAATTTAAAATCTATATATGGTGTATAAAATATTTTAAGCTATGTGAACTATTTTCTTTGGATATAAAAGTTGAGTTAACTAATTTAAACATAAACAACATAAAAAAATTTATAAAAGAGTATTGTTGTTTTTAATATAGGTTTATGCTAAAATACCAACCTTGAAAGGACTATAAACTCATAAATATTGCAAAATAATATAGAATGAAAGGACTTTTCTTTAAACCCATTGCATTAAAAAATGGCACGTTAATAATAATTTTTTATAAAACTATTGAAGGTCTGCAATAGATGGTCGTTGCCATGGGCAAGCTTGTCAATCTTAAAGGGTTTGTTTGACACGTCTATATATATGAATTATATAATTATATATTTAAATAATGAAGAATTAATTGATCACATTTCCATTACCAAAAAGAAAATTGATCACATTTAATTTGTTTATACAATTATATATTTACATAATTTTTTTTTAAAAAAAGCAAATAAATAAAACCGTCGTAAAACAAAGTGTCAAAAGTCTGCTTGCAGTTGACCAATTTCATATAGGATAAAAATGGTTGGAAATCTAGTCCTAGCGAACCAATTCCAATGAGCATAATGACAAAGAAAAATCTATCTGTTACTGATCGATTCCTTTTTTGGTTTGATAATCTGAAATCTAGTGAGAACTAACCAATTTTGCGTAATTGATATGCGTACTTAAACTTTAAAATGTGAGAGAATGATAAATAATTTTTTTAAAAATTTATATACGTCAAAAAACCCTTTGCATAGCATGCTGAAAAGAAGGAAATTCGCTGGATTCTTTGGATTCGCTTGAAAACTTTTTGGACAGTACTTTTTGTTCACTACTCAATGGGCACACTAAATAATAGGTAAAAAGCATTCCCATTCCGAAATGGTGTAATATGCAGAAGGCAGTGTTGGTATTTTCTCAACAATGGAAACCATAGCAAGTGACATGAAACTGATGAAAGTTCTAAACTTCTAAGTAGCAGTACCTTGCTGGGTTTGGCCTTCAATTACTGCACCACTCTTCCTATTAGAGGGGAGAAAATAAGGTGAAAAATATAGCCATACACCTTTCCACTTGTCCTTGCTCCCTAGGATGAAAGGAAAATTGGTAAAAGAGGCAAAGCAAGCGAGGCATGTCCCAGTATCCGACACCACTGAAGGGACAGTGACCTTAATGAAAGGGGCCCTTGTAGATAAGATTCACGTGGCCTGTGTAAGGGCTTTTCACATTCACATCCAACATGCTATAAAAATATTGATGATAGGAAGTTGGTTGACTTGTCCAATTAACCCCAACTCCGACATAACTACCATTCAATTAGGCCTCTAGGGACAGCCTGTGATTAGGTCAAGCTCATTTAATGGTACCTCATAGAGTGATGCTATGATATTGACCCCCATCGTCACATTAAAAATAACAGGCAAGTCTATGTTTCAAGATAGAAAAAGAAAAATGCTAGTATCAAATTATTATCAAGAGTGGCGGAATTTTCAAATTAACTGAGATTCACCTCTTATCTTTACCCAACCTCAATTGTTTCAAATCCTCCTCGGCAATATGTTTCAGCTCGTTGGTTCTCATTACTATCTGATTATTAAAGATGATTCTGGACATGACATCTTATGATATTTAAGCGTATTTTATTAAAAGTTAAGATCTAACACTATTTTTTTTCCTAATAATTTCCCAAAATAAAAGCAAATTGCTTGGTAATAAGCAAGGGAAGAGGGGCGGGAGTTTCATACATCAAGTTATAGAATCTAGCTAATCCAATAATTGGTGAGGGGCAAAGGTCGACAGTGCCAACCAATTCATGTGCGTACAACTAATTACAGGCATTGTTCAAGGAAAGACAAAATATCATGATAACGCCAAGAAATTGGACTTTGCATACTGTATTAGCTAAAGTAAGGCAGAGCTGTGGCCTATTTGAGGTACCTTTGAATGAAATTGCATTTGCTGCTAATGTAGTAATTGGGGAGTGACACCATACACATAGACGATAAGATATAGCAGCAATTGATGTATTTTGTAGGGTTACCCAGTTGCTTCCCTTTTTTGTTTCTGAAAAAAAAAACTGAAAATGATGTTTAGAAAAACATAAAACAGTTTGGAAAATGATGTTCACAGGTCCATCTTTGATTTTGATCGATACAGCATACTTAACATGAACAACCATAAAATCAAAGGTAGCCACAATTTATTTAATTCCAATTATAAGAATGTTTGCCCTGAATTGCGTCTGTGATTTTATAATCCCCTTCATACATTGTTCAAGCCTCTTAAATTTAAATGTTAAAACTCTATTTATACAATTTTGGTCGAACACGTGTATATATGTATATTTGTATTTGAATTGAAAGTAGCTACATTTAATCTGTTATGATGATTATTATTATTATTTTTTTATAATCGTTAAGTTGTCGCCTACAAATGTAGGCTCCAACCTGTTATTATTATTATTATTATTATTTGAAGTATGTTTCAACTTTTGAGAGAGATTACTGTCATATTATATGAAGTCCAAACTCCAGGAACCTCTTACAACGAAAATGGACCAGCTATGGCCACAATAGTCTATATTGGCATTGTTATCAAAATTAATTGCAAATACCAATTGGACTTTTCTATCTTATGACTTGTATAAATATGATTTAGTATGTATTATTAGTGTAAAAAAATGCTATTAACATATAATAATTTTATTTTTAATAAAATTATAAATATATAAAATATAAAATTCTATTTTGATCAACTGTCACTATAAAACCTCTTTACACAATTATTATATATATATATATATATATATATATATATATATATATATAAACAAAATTAGTTTTATAATTATTATCTTAAAATGCACAACTGTATTAACATATGATTATAACGAAGTATAAAACTCTTTATACTAACATAGTATCAAAATTAATCTCAAAATATAAGCATTCAACTCTAATGAAAATTCATATACCTTGATTACAATGGAAAGTTGATTGAGTAAGCTAAACTTCGTCATTAACACCACACAATCTCTTGCCAGTGACAAATTTGATTAAATTTTAATGCAGCTTCCAAAATTAATTTGTGTAATACCTAATGTACAAGTATTAATAGACAAGTTCTGGTATCCTTCAAGGTTCCTAGGACCTACCCAGTTACAGGTTCTTAAATTTCACTAAGTCTGAACCTACACCTTCTTTAAAGGACTACATGTTAGAGCCACATTCTTGGTATCAAAAGTCTTAGTATTTGTTCTAAGAGGAAAACAAATTAAAAAGTGATTTTTAATGAATTTTATGAAACTTTAAACGTTTTGTTTTTTGTCCACAAGTTTAGAAAATCTTGAAGATTTCCGATTTGAACTAAAACCCAAAATTTGAATTTTGATTGGTTGGGATTTTAATTTTTATGATATTTTATTTGAATCCAAATTGGAGTTATTTCCTTATTTATATTTATATTTTAAAGTTAATAAGTGAGTATTGAGACAACAAGAAGCATGAGAGACCTTTTTCCCTTGCTTTGGTGACCTTCACCACTAGAGGTCAGAGAGGCTGGGTCAGGGAGTTTTGGTGGTTTGTAGACCGCTATAGCAGTTAAGGACCACTATCCACTATAGCGGTCATAAGTGTGTACCAGGGAGGAGCGCGAGCGTGCATGACCACTATAGTGGTCTATAACGCTATAACGTGTCAGTGGGACAAAAACAGTGTCAAATAACATCATACCACTTAATGGGCCCTTTTCCTTGCGTTATAAGCCCAAATCAGGCTTCCTTTCCCCCATTTCCAAAAATCTTTATCCCAATCTCTCTTGATCTCTTCCTCTCCCAATCTATCATCAATCCATTCCCTTCAAAGAGATAAAAGGTAAGATTTTTGTTGGTTTTCATCATTCCCTTCTTCTCCATTTCATGTCCTAGAATATGGGTTGTTGTTTGTCTCCATTGTTGTCAACAAATGGTGCTTTCAATATTGTTAGAGTTGTTTTAGTGTTATCTAGAGGTTATTAAAGTTTGATCATGAGTCAATGTTGCTCTATGACAGTTATTGATGTCATTCCAAGCTCTCAAGATCAAGTTGGTGATGTCCACATAATCCCCCTCCAACGGTGAGTGAATTCATTCTCATAGCCTTATCTTTAGTCATTACAAGTATGTTTTATGCATGATGATTGTTAAATGTGATATTAGAGATGAAAGTATGAACATATATATGATTTTGCAAGTTATAGCAAAGAGTATGATCTTGAATATAGCATGAAGATGTATTTGAAAAATCATGGGACCATGATTGATATATCGTATGTTATGGAAATGTTTAAGTTAAGAGATTTATTGTAATAATATATGATTTAACAAGTTGCTATTTTATTAAACATATTTTAAGAGTTTATGATATCTTTATGCTTCAAGAATTGAGATTTCAAAATATGATAGAGTATCAGTTAAGATATTTTGACAAAAATGTAAACAATATGTTATTATAATGTTAGAGATTTTATGATTATGAACCTTTCTATTTTAAAGTATGATATTAGAGTTATTTAAGTTATGAAAATGTGTTAGCTTGATAAATGAGATTTTAAAAATTTAGTTTTTATGATACTCAGAAGTATGAAATTCAATATGTTTTGTAGTAGTTGAATATATATTTCAGGCTTGAAATTGGAATGCCTGCAAGCGGATGATTTCTTGTACATGATTTCACAGTTACAGTTACGCTGAAGTCAGATTGTTAGAATTGTATGAGTTTAGAGCTTTTAGAGTTTTAAGAGTTTTTAGATTTAAATGATTTTATATATATTAAAGATTTTGTGATTTCAAGAGCAACGTATTTATATATGATAGAGTTTTAACTTCAAAGCGAGCCTAACACAGAGTTTTAGAGAAATAATTAGTTTTTATGATATAAAGACTAGACGGTAGCTATAAATAAATAAACGTGAGCTAACAGTTGAGAAAAACGATCATTAACATTGATACCAAGTTTTCCTTAGAGGCAATTTCACATAACAGAGATGGAACGTAATTAGGTGTCCAATTTAGCCTCTAGGGATCACAAAGCAGGAATTTGTTATGTCATGGTTGGCATGCATAACTGGAGGATATATTATCATACAATTAGTAAACAAATATTCATGTTTCTCTATTATAGTACTATTATTTATGTTTTCAAAGAATAGTTGATTTAAGAGTTATTATGTATATATGTGGAAAATGATTTCTCGTTAGAGTAAGAATTTAGAAATGCCTTTTATGAGTTTATAAATACTGATATCTTTCGATATAATTATGCATATAATTATCAAAGGGTTTATGATTGTTGCATGTATATTGCATTATGCATATATTTCTTGGTTGTCCTATGTGGGTGATGGATGAGAGCTCACTCATTGAGTCCATTAACTCACCCATTTTCCTTCCTCTCATAGTTGTAGATAGGTTAGCTTCCTCTTAGTTGATAGATGAGCTTTTCCTAGTGGTGAGTCTTATTTTGGAGTAAGGTTTAGTTTAGAGTATTGTTAGAGTATAATGCTCTTAGTAAATGTGTGAGGATTCAAGTCATGCATTTATTTTAAAATTATGTATTTAATTTTAGAGTTAGAAAATATCTATGTATATGTTCATAAATTTTATGGATAGATTTGAAATTGTAGATTTGGATTAAAATTTATGTAATAAGCTAGAAATGAAAGTTATGATCCAGTTCAAGTGTTAAATTGATTTTCAAAGTATGATTTTGTATATTAAAGTATTTTAGTCTTATGATTCCAGAATATCAAGTTTTGGATAAAGATTTGAATTAGGATTTAGATGATGTTATGTTTTTTATGAATAAAAATGTTATTTTATACATATAAGAGATTTCAGAGGTATAAACCTTATATGAATTATATTCCTCACTGTCCTTATTATCCAAATTAGGTCTTGATTATTTGTTGCTTGTGCCAGTCTTTTTTTTTTTGGGTCATCGTGTGACAGTTTTATATTAGTATCTCTCCCTGTGAACAAGGCATTATTTGTAGGCTCCAAAGTCAGAACCATAGGAGTTTAGCATGCGACGTAGTGGACCTCTTTTTACTTTAACGGCCCAATCAAATCTTGAGTTGGAAACAAAAGTGGACTTGGTGGGTCATGGATGAGCAAGCCATGGGTAACACATAATGAGTACGCCAATCCAATGAGAAATACGAAACAAGGTCTCGTGCAACTAAAAATATGTAATATTGGGCTCACAAAGTACAATCTACAATGTTTTTGTACCCAACAGGGTAAGGCCCAAGAAAAGTGCACAATACAGGCAAATCTTTTGATGATTAATGTTGCTGATTACACTATGAATACAAAATAGCGTTGACAATTATTGAAAATAAATAATTTATTTAAATATATCTTATAAAAATTGAGTATATAAATTTATTTTTAAAATAATTTAATAGTCAAATAATTAAATAAATTGAAAAAATATAAACATGTCATTCTATTTTATATCTTATTTTGATCATATCATATTTATAAAGTTGAAAAAAATCTCGATAGATGACCTATAAAAATAAACAACCTATTTTATAAAAATTTTGCTCATTTTGAAGGTTGAAATTTTTGAATAATGAAAGAGAATAAATATATAATTTTATTATATCATAGCCATTTATAGGATAACAACGAATATCCATGCAGAGAGGACATGTTCTATGCCCCCATCCCCGTTTATAATTTTACCTCTCATCCCCCATCATCATCACCATCACATGTCCCTATTCCTCATTTCCTTGGGATTTGAACCTTGCACATATTCAAATATTTATTAAAAGAATTTCAAAAGGAAAAAATTTTAAAAATATTTTGAAATTTGAAAATAAATATCTATAATAACAAATATTAATAATGTGACATAATCCAAACTAAAAAATAAAAAAATTCATACATAATGCAAATCTAATATAAATAATTGAAAAAGATAAAGATGTGCTATTTTTATCTCTGCGTTAATAAACAGGGACTTCATCCTCATAAAAACAAAATATATCCCTATTCCCATCTCTATTGTGAGCAATCTCGTCCCACGTGTACCTATTTCAGCATTATTTTTATTATCCCTAGTCGTTTACATCTTTTTAATAAGTTAAAATATTTTATTTATAAAAACATAAAAATATATTTCCTAATTAATAAAAAATAATTAATAAATTTAATTTATATGATTTCAATTATCCCCTTTCATTGTACATACTTTTAATAAATTAAAATATCAATTTTAAAATATATGTTATAATTAGTAAAAAAAATCACATGTAATCCTAATTGATGTCATCTCAATTATTGGAGTAGTATATCAATTGCATAATTATTTTCAATAAAAAATGATGTGATTATTTAATTTTTTAAAATAATTAATAAATAATTAGTGTCATTATCAAAGAAGTGTAAATTATGGGATTGTTTTTTAAAGTCTTTTTATCAAAAATTTTAATATGAAACAATTGTTGAATTGATAAGTTAAAATGTCTAGGTTGTAAATAATTAAATATGGTATAGTGAGAGAGGTAGGTATATATTTTTTTATAATTTTCAAAAGCTCTATATTTAAAGTTAAAAACTTCCCCTCCTCTGACTCGTCCTCATTTAGAATTTTGCTTCTTATCCCAATTCTCATTTTCATCATAGGTTTCCTTTTCCCATTTCCCGTAGAGATTTGAATTCCTACCAATATTCAGATTTATTAAAAAAAATTCAAAAAACAAAAAGTTTTGAAAATACTTTGAAATTCGAAACACTATCCATAATAACAAACACTGCTAATGCAACATAATTCAAATTAAAAATAAAAATACATACATGATGCAAATTAAATCCAATAAAGATAAAAAAAAATAAAGGTGTGCTAAGATTTTCTTATTATCATTAATTATTATAATTATAATAGTTTTGTTATCATTAATACTATAATTATAAATATTTTTTTGTAACATAATTATAATAGCTTTGTTATCTTTAATACTATAATTATATATAAAAAATTTTAATGGTATAATACATTCAATTATCATTTTGTTTGTATTATTTGTTATTTGTTAAACAATTTTGATTGAACTATTTTGTTAAATAATTTTAATGAAGAGATATATGAAGGTATGATTGAAAAAAAATTAATAATTAGAAGATAAATTAAATCCAAAAACTTACTTTAAATATTAAGATTATGGAAATGATGAGGCATAATTTTTTCTATGAATGACACATGAAAAACTGTTCATGTAATGAATCTTAATTATTAGTATTATAAATAGATTATAGATTATATTAAATCCTTCAAAATACATTAACGATGATATTAAGTTTTTCTAAAATATCAAAAATAAAATAGTATCGTGTATTATTGTATTTTTATTATCAATATCATTACAATATAATGTGGCAAATTTTATATATTATAATAATTTTTAATAAATTATATATTATACTAATTAAATCTGACATGAAAAAATAAAATAATATGTAATTAGTGTTATTCTTTAAAATTTTAATTTAAATTTGAAAGTGGTTGATTAATTAGAGAATGACTGATTGATCACATTTATGTGTTAATTTGTTGCATTAAATTATTAGTTATAATTAATTGACCATGATAATACTTGTTGTGATTTTAATTAAAAAATAATTTTAAATTAATATAACTATTATGTCAATGATAGCACAAATTTAAGGTTGATTCAATAATATTTATTTGACATCTTCTCTAATTTCATGGATTTGTCCAAAGCTAACATAGATTATTATTAAAATATATATATCTCATTAATTTTTACAATATATTATTCTAAGGACTTAATTTTAATGCATTGTTAATATAAAAATATTTTACACAAATATTCAATTATATAAAATTAAAGTATTCAACTATTAATTACCATATTTAAATGTAATTTGAATATAACAAAATAAAAAATATCATATTTAAACCATATTAAAAACCTAAATCGCTCATTAATCCAATTTAAATTAAGTGAATAACTTATACTTGAAAATTTCATATTCAAATTAAATAATAACAGAGTATATGTGAGTTTATAAAAAATAATCAAGCATTAAATAAAGAAAATTCTCTAAATTTAAGTCAAAATAAATATATCATAGTAAATATTTTATATTTTTAGAAGTAAAAATATATTTTAAAAGGTAAACTAAACTATTTAAATTGGTATTGAATTAATTTCAAAAGATTTTAATTTATTTATCGTGATAGGCATATTTTCAAATAAAATATATAATTTTAAAATATCTTATTTATGATTAACATCATTGTGATAGATTACATTATATTAATTACATATTGATCGAAAATCATCATATAAGTTAGTTTCAAATTATATTCATTGATAATATATAAATTACGTGTTCCATATAGAACTATAATACATTTGAAAGAAACCATGACTATATATTAAGCCAAATATTTTTTGATAGATAAGCTAAATAGTATAATCATAAAAAACAATTTGAAATATATTAGAACGAAAAAAATACTATTTCATAAATTTAAAATATAGAATAAAATTTGTAAAGTCAACCAACAAAAAAATTTGCAAAGTGATATTATAGTATCTGATAATGGGTTTTAAAATTTGTTAAATGGAAGTGAGATTATGATTTGTAATTAATTATGATTGATGTGATTGACATTTATCAATTAAGTGCAATGAATATAGATTGAGAATTCAAATTTCAAATTAAAATTGTGGGAAAATTGCTCAAAGCGTATCGTAAAAGTTTCCCTCATTTGAGTCTAAATATTAGTATTATAGGTAATAACTATGTGGCGTGTGACTGCTTGTATCTAGTGGTTGCTGACTTGCTGTCAAATTTGGGCGTGCCTGCGCATGGTTATCAAAGGCGTGAAGTTAAGCGGTTGCTTCACCTAATCACCTGGAGTTTCATTCGATTTCTAAATCCCAACTCTGAGCTGCGTTTGTTTTGTGTCTAGGACACAAATACATGGGGACGTCCCTTGGATCATGTTTGGTGGAGAGACAAGGTACGGGACGTAAAAATTTTCGTTCCAAGACAAAAATTTCTGTATTTCCGTCCTCCAAAAAGTGGAGACAGATATAGAGAGAGATAAATTTAACCCTTTAGGTAGCAACCTCCAGTGTGTCCGACCATTCCTCAACGTCAACGGTTAACGCCCAAGTTGACGGCAATGCCGCCTGTCGACGTCGCGCTGCCTCAGTGGTAACGCACCGCCAATCAACGCCGCGTTGACCCTCACCGCCCAACCCTAACGCTGACCACCGTCTTACTGTCCCGTCGACTAAACAGAATATACTGACAATATTTTTATATCTCGTCTTTATGTCTCATTATTTTTTCCCAGATATTTCCTCCTGACAGTAACCAAATGTTACCCTAAGGAACATCATTTGCTAATTGGGCTCATTTGCCAAGTGTGTGGTCCTCCTCCCCACCAACCGACTGAGGGCAAACAGAGGGTTAGCAATGAGTACGGGTTCACATGAATGAGTATAATCAAACTAACCCAATTATAAAATGAATTTGGGTCGCCCAAAAAAATAAAGAATTTGAATTTTGCTGACCCGTGTGTTATGCGCATCGGCTAAGGATATTATAAAAGATAAAATTTTATAATAAGTCTTATGTCTTGAAAATATTAAAACTTATTTTTTTAATATCAATTTTTTTGTGAGTGAACCCCAATTTAGGAATAAACTCCTGCATACCTAAATAAATTAGGAGAGGTTATAATTTCGATTCTTGTTCTCACTCCTATTCTTTAATATCTTAATTATAAAAAAATTATTTTTTAATTTTGTAATCAATGTCCTTGACCAAATTAAAAATAACCGAAAATGCGATGTGGTATGCTATCATTTCAACCAAGATCTGCCAGAGTGAATCCAGAGGGGCAGTGCGCCTAGTAACTGCCGCTCGGGGGTCAGGGGCACTTGCTTCATTTTGGAAATGTTTGTTGATATCTATCGAATCTAATATTCTAATACCAAGATTAACTTTTTGACAAAAGATTGGGAAATTCGGATTACTCGTGTCCTTATGATATGGAAGCGAATGCCAATGCAAATTTGCTTGCCATCGCTTATAAGTCATTAAAGTAAGTAAGAAGTTAGCTTTATTTTTTTTTTTTCATTTATATGATTAAAAATTAATTTTAATACACCAATAAAGTTAAAAAGAAAGACTTAATATGCAATTATCCAATTATATAATGGTGCATCAATAAATAAGTAAATATAATTAATTTTTATCCTCACTATTTAAAATTTCATATAAAAATAAAAATTTAATTGAATGATAATGTATCAGGACATCAAATTAAACTCTTATTAGAAAATTGTAATAAAACTAATCAAACTACCGTATTGAAATCAATTTTTCAACAATTTATTCTCACCTAATGTCACGATCGAATTTGGACGTGAGAAATCTCATTTCTACGTAAGTCTTGTGACTTGAAGTTTTATATACAAATATAATTTAACTTTCTACATACAAAGCATATGTTCTGTCAAATAGAATAGTCAAAACGAAATCTCTAAATGTATTTAAGGTCTGATATTATAATAGTCAAATGAAAATCATAGTCTGTTACTAAGAGTCTAAAATTGTAATGTCAACAAATATAGAATCCATGTACATACCGGCAACTATAAATAATGAAATCATGTAAATACATCTCGAGTTTATATCAAAACATGCATGTCATGATCTATGCCTATAGTCTCTGAACCTTGCCTATTACACCGGAGCACATCTAGGACAAAACATTAAACTCTTTATATAGCAAGGCTCACCAACTAAAATCTAATGCTACTGGAGGATGATAGCTAAGAAGTATCCGCAATAGCGTTGTATCTGGAAATAAGAGAAGGAAAATAGATGTGAGTTTTGTTACCAAAACCGAGTAAGTGAGTTTCACCTTCAACCCCTTCAGGACACCAAGGGAAGCACACAACACCAAAATAACAATAATAGAAGTATGTTTTAAAACATGTTATACGTATAATCATGTAACTAAAAACACAGCTTCACATAAATCAACCCAACATCATCCTGAAGAGAGAAATAGAAATCTCCGCTCTTACGCATATTGGATCTGACGTAACAAAACTCTGAATATAACCCTCTGTCACATCTGGAGTTACATATCGCGCTCTAGTGTGACAATAGTTTCTCGTTTCTCCTGCCTTACAGATATGGTACCGAGATTAACAGTATTAACCTCATTAACACAAGCCTATTTCTCTATAACTACTTTAGCCCAATCAAAAATCTACATCTTTTCTCTATATCCCATCAAGTCTTCTACCCTAAGGTTCTAAACTTCTTCATACAATAATACTCATATACCAGGAATCATAAAATCAGCATAATAGCTCTAAACATTTAAAATCATAATTCAAGTTTATAACCCATTTCCAACAACTATGGTCCCATGAGTTTCTGCAAAATCATGTTTCATGCTATTTTGAAAACCATAAATTCTTAGTTTACTAGAAATCTCAATAGTTTTCAAAATAAACTTTAAAATCATATACTAATTCATATTTTAGTGGAAATGGATATAATGAATAACATAGAGATTGTAGATGTGAACCCACTCACCTGGAGTGACAGAAGATGAAGGTTCAACATTGTGGGTTCCTAAGAGAGGAATGACACTAGTATCTGCCATGGAAGTAATAGAACTTATATTAACTTCTAAAACCTTTATAAAGCTTAAATCCAATTCTAACATAATAGAAAGAATTCACTTCTTTGAGGGGATGAAAATCCTTATACCAACTCTTAATACAAGGAAGAATTGAAAGGAAGGAAGTAAAATCACTAAAACAACATACCTTAAATCCTTTGAACTAAGAATGATGTTAAATTTAAGAGAAAGAGAAAAAATGAAGTTTGGAGTGAAAATAGGGGTAGGGAAGTGAAGTTTCTCATTTAGAGGGTGAAGGGGTGGTTTTGAAGGTCTAAACACCAAATAGGCCAGTTTTATAAAAATTTGAGTGCGCTTCCCGAATACACCATTTTACATGATCGCTATAGGCACTTTCAGGTTTTCTCACACCTTTAAGCAATAATTCAAGCTTGGCCTACCTCCAACATGAGTGAGAATACCGAGGAATCCCTGATGGGTCCCAAAATTGTCTAGGGACATGTGTACATTTGTATTCAAGGTATTACATCTAATGAGCGAAAAGGGGAAAACAACTCGCGTGAGAAAACAAGTTCATGAAATTTAGAAGAAAAAATAACTTATATGATTTTAGCTTTTTTTTCAAAAAAAAAAGAACATAAAATTTATGGCAAGAGGATGACGTCACAATTTAAATCAAAAGCATCTGAATTCATAGAGCACTTATAGAATAACTTATATTTATCTCATTCCAACTAGATGAGTAAGGATTTGAAATTGCAATATTTACGAATTGAGTTTGATTTATGTCGACACCCAATTTTTGATTAAGTAACAATCAATTTAATTTAATTTTAACTTCATTTCATCCTTTGATATTAGGTTCAACCTTTGTCCATGCATGTTTTGTGGTCCCTTATTTCTGCTGACATGGTAAAAAAAAAATAAATAAAATGAAAAAGGAAGATTGACAAGGATGAGCATGTGCGTGATGGCCTCAGTTACTCATCTTACCCACTCTCATAACATGGCCTCCACTGAGCCTTTCCACTCCTCGCATGCACGCCTTGCAGGAGGAATGGGCTCTGCCTGCTTAACCCGAGTTTAGGCATGGAACAAGCTCCGAGCCTCCTGATTTCGAAGATAGGATGGAGGTTTTTGTTAATTAATTTGTGCAAGCTCACTATAAAGGAATCAACAAATGAAAAGAGGGGATCAGAGTTCATTACCTATTAACATTTTTTGCCTTCATCTTCCTCCGAATCTGGAATTTTTCATCACCATTTCCTTCCGCCATCATCATTCACAGCCATCTTTAACCCCTCACTGCCATCGTGACCATCTCTCACTCTAACACCTCTTTTCCAAATTCTAGCCCCCATCACAAAGCCAAACACATTTGTTAGTCAATCCCAGCTAAAAATCCAACATCGAGCCAAACACAAATCAAATCAAAACCCAGACTACAATCCAAAGTTCATTAACAATCAAGAAAGAAAAGGAACAGAAACCGGAAAGGGGGAGCCACGCCAACCACCGCCCTTCGCTTCATCTTCAGGCGACAAGCCTTCCTCAAGCCTCAACCATCAGAACTTTCATTTAGCACACCAAAACCATACAATAAAATCAAACCTCAACATCAGAAAATAAACACAAAAAAAGGGAGAGCCGCCCCGATCACTTGACCGCGCGCCTCTCGCTATGCCGCCTGAAGACAGCCTCCCACGCCCGTTCTTCACGCCTCAGCCACCCTCCACGCGAAGCAAAACGCCGCCCAACCTAGCTCACCCGCCTTGGTCATCCGCGTAAGAGAGCTCCCGCCCACACCCCAGGAGCATCCGCAAGACCGCCTGAACCACCCCGCCCGCTTCGCGTTGGGCCTTCCGCGACAGCCGCCGTTCAGGATCTGAGCGCACCCACGCCCGTTGCGCGAAGACCATCACACCCCCGTGGAGCCCGCGTCCGTGAACCCCATCGCGACTCATCACACCGGCGCCACCGTGAACCAGCTTCTGAACCACAGATCACCACATTTCCTCCCGCTAGCTTCGCCGCACGAGGCCATCCTCCGCCTCGTGTCCCCACCCCTTGCCCAGCCTGGAACCGCCTCTGCCATTGCCTTGTACACCGCCGCCTCCTTGCTTGGTCCCCTTTGATTTCCTTTTTGTGTGCTGGAATGAGCTAGGTCTTGAAGATTAGTGTAGTTTATTGTTGGGTCATGGATCTTTGCATTTCCTCATGTCACTCTTTATGTTGGCTTTTTTTTTTTCTGCACATTTTTGGGGACAGGAGTTTTGTTTTGGGTTTGGAGTGTTTTGGTTTAGCTTTTAAGTTAGGGACCCTAGATATTATCTTAGGCTTCATGGGCTTAGGTTTTCTTTTAGTTTGGGTTGGGCTTATTTTTATATTTGTTCTTCCTTAAAATTAGTATGGGCTGTCTCTTTTTTTCCTTTAGCCTTAGGGCTCTGATGTAAAATAATAATAATAAAAGAAAATAAAAAAATAAATAAAAAAAATACAATTGTTTTATGCGGTGTGACATTCGATAATCATGATTGAGAGACGAATGCCTCCTTCATATGTTATCAGACTTAAGGGTTTATTGAGGCTTAGTGTTAACTTGAACCCTGCAAAGCGATTTTTTTTAATATTTGTTAGACAAAAATTTATTTTCAAAATAAAATCAATCAACAAACTTTTCATTTATAATTAAAATTCATTAACACAGAATCATTTTCTATAAAGAACTACGTGGCTTTGAGTTTCTCATTGGATCAGGATACGTAAGAGAGTGTATTTCCCTGTCAAGCTAAACTTTAAATTTTCATAATTTTATCCCTAATTATTGTTATTTTATCTATTTGTAAATGTTTGAATTTGATTTTTATTTATAAATATTATATTTGTTTATCTTTTTGGGGTAAATTTTATATGCTTTAAGTTATTCTATTTGCACAATTAACTTTTGGGGTAACGTTTTAGGACGTATGTATTAGGTGCGTGAGTTTAATCTTACCTTCTCTTACATAAATAGACTTCCTAACTAGCTTTGCCAGGTTAGTTTAAATAATTTTTACAAAAGGTTTTTCCAATTTTTTTAATAAACCTTGGTTACTCCATGAAAATATTTTCAATAATATTTTTCGCCGCCCGAATCCTGTTGCGACAATTTATAATTTTGTTTATCAGTTGTAAATATATCCTTGTAACTCGATTATATATTTTAACACCTGTTTTAATTTTGAAGTAGATAAATTTATCTTCTTCTTTTTTTGGCTTGTCTGGTGGAATTTTTTTTCTTTTAATTTAAGTTTAAAATGATACATAAATAAAGTGAAAGGTGGAAAACGAAATGTGTGGAACCTCTCCGCATTCACAAACTATAATACGTTTGTTTAGTAGAAGAGCAGTGAGGTGTTCCATCAAAAGATTTTAAAAAAAGAAAGAAAGAAAGAAAAAAGAACACCGAAGTGTTGAAAAAGCGTAAACAATGATTTGGGAAAGCGACGGTCCCTTGATTACCGCTAGCATTGTTGACCTTCTGTATATTTAGAGTGCCTAAAGAAGATTTTTTTTGTTTTTCTGACTTTATCATTGTAGTTTTCACAGGGATATATGTTCGTTCAGCCCAGTTTGTATATAGCTTAAGTGCTTAACCACTTGAGATATAAAATCAAAATTTATAATTACATGGTTATTTTAGGAGTTATTTTTAAAAATAGTTTATGAAGTGAACTAATCTGATTTTGAAGCAGTATATATAAATCTGAAAAAATTATTGAGCAAATTAATTTTAACAAGAGGCAATAAAATACTGAAAAGAAAATCCCTTAGTAATATTATAAAAGTAATCATAAATTTATAATCTATAGTACTCAACCAAATATAAAATTCCAAAATTAATCAGTTCAAATTTTTAATAAATTTTTTTTAGGGTTAATCTAACCAATGTTCTACAATTTGCTAACCTTACAAGAAATTTGACCTAAAATAACACTTATTTTTGGGAACATATGAAAAGTGTTTCCTTTAATATATAAAAAATGTTGTCTTCCCTATTTAAAAGTATTGCCTTAACAATTGGTCACATTTGCTATAGCAACACTATAAAAGTAATGCATTAGCTTATAAATATACCCTTTTGTTAAAAATATTATCTTTGACAATTAACTACATATAATATAACAACTCTTCAAAATATTATGTGTTAACTTAAAAGTGTACCTTTGCCATCGAAAGGAACACATTTGAAAAAAGTGTTACTTATGTGTGTATAAACAACATTTTTTACATGTACCTAAAATTAAGTGTTCTTTAGGCATAAATTTCTTATAGTGTAAAGTCATTGATTAAGGAACCACAATTCAGAATATCTACATTGAAAAAATGAAATCTTATATTTTTAAAACATTAAAATTTTAATAAAGTTTTGAAACTTAACTTTTTTTTCTTTTTAGTAATCTTAACTAGTCCTCTTGCATACTAGTTAACAAAACCCTTTTCTTATATGGATCATTGTATATAGTCTAAATCACGCACCTTCATATATTTTCAGAAATGTTGGTGCATCAATTATTTCCTAATATACACAGCATAACATTACGATACCATCCCGAAATGTAGCTAAGTAGCTTACTAGCTTAGGTTGGAGCATCTAATCCAAACTAAACGTCCTTGCATTTTTTTTTTTTTTTTGTTGTTCATAACTAAACGCCCTTCCTAGAAATGTAACCTTTTGAAGTCTATAAGATTGGTCTAGTGTTAAGAAATTTTATACAGAAACTATAAGATTTTAGATTTAAATCTTGTTGTGAATAATATAATTTTTAAAGTATGAAAAAATGTCACCTTTTGACTACGGTCATCCAACACGAAATAATGATTTTCTTAATCGCCAAATAAAATGGGTAGTTACCTGGAGTTGTGCCCCGGTCTAGACTAGTCCTGGTTGAAGATACCAAATACTGGGGAGCTTGGAGACTTCACTGTAACATCTTTATTTTATTTTATATTAGCCAGTATGACACTCATTATTGGGTGGAGTTCATTACAAGATTTAATTTTTTTAAAACTTTCAATAAATACTCAAATGCATCCTTTCAATTTTATTAATAAATAAATTGATCCATAATAAAAAAAAATTGATATTAAGATCCCTCACAATTATAAAAATATGACACTATAGGTCCCCAATTTTATTTATGGATAAATTATTCCCTAAGAAAAAATATTAGTATTGAGGTATCTCATAATTACAAAAATATGGTACTATAGGTCTTTGATATTTTCGTTATGATGGATAAATTGGTCCAAGGTAAAAAATTACTAGTGTTGAAGTCTCACACAATTGTAAAAATAGGATCATATTATGTTGTTTTGTAATAAGCAATCATTATATTCTTTTGGGGAAAATAATTATGAATTTATGATATTAGTATCATAGTACTGCAAAATAAAGTAGTAATAAAGCATAAAGAATTAAATTCCAAATCATATTTCTTTCTTAGAACAGAAAGCGTGGGCAAAGTGTTTCTTTTTCATAATGGGTATGGTGAAAATTGGAACGTTTGGGAGAGGAATTTGCAAAAAAAAAAAGAATAAAAGGGTGTATTTTTGTAATACCCTAGTTTTAAATAAAAAAATTAGAAAAAAATTTATTTTCAAACAAGGAAGGGTGTTAATTATCCTTATCTATCATTTGGTCCTAAATTTCACTAAGTCTAGACCCTACACTTCCTTGGAGGGCCACATGATAAAATCATATTATTGTGATGAAAAGTCCTGTAATTGTTCCTAGGAGGAAAACAAGTTAAAGAATAATTTTTAACAAATGTTATAAAACCTTTAATCACTTCATTTTTAGCCAACAAGTTTATAAAATCTTAACGATTCTTAATTTGAACTAAAACCCAAAATTTGGATTTGATTTGTTAGGATTTTAATTTTTATAATATTTTATTTGAATCCAAATGAAGGTACTTTCTTATTTACATTTATGTTTTAAAGTTAATGGACATTAACTTAAAATTAAGAAATAGAAATAAATGAGACACTGCGAGACCGCCACAGTGGTCATATGACCACCCAGCGTTGGGAGGAAAGCGGTGCGGGCTGAGGTAGGGGATCGCCTCAGCGTCATTTACCTCCCAGGTGGTCAACGATTTTATAAAACCCCTTATTTCGAGTTCCAGAGATTTCACACGAACTTCCACCCCCAAACACCAGAAAACTCCGCTCTCACCTCTCTTCACCCTCCAAACTCCATTTTCTTCTATTTCCTCTCAAATCTAGCTTGAATCTTTCATCCTCCAAGCTTAAGGTATGTTTAGTTTATGATTTTTGCTTCCTTTTCTCTTTATTTCTCATGTTCTTGGGGTGTCTTCCATGGTTTCTATATTATGATGTTCCTTCACCTTGGATGAGGTGAAGTTGGAGTATCTAGAGATTGATTTAGGGTTCTATTGATTCCATGACAGATATTGGTGCTATTTCTTTCTCTCTAGAGTTCGTTAGTGTTGTTTTTGCAAATTCCACCCTATAGGTGAGCGAGTTCGCATATGTGATTTCTATGTTATGCATTGTAGTTATTTTCATGGAAATATGATTTATTGCTTAATTTTAGAGAAATACTGTACAAGATTTGAGATTTATGTTGAATTTTGAAATTGTGATTTTCTAATAGCATGAAACTTATTTTAATAAAACTCATGGGACTATGTTTGTTATACTGATTTTATGCAGAATGGATGGTATATGTAATTGTTAGAGACTTTTATGATCGTTTCAATGGATTTTGTAACTGATTTATGTATATGATATAGTTTTATAACCAGATATAAAGTTTAGAGAAAAAGGTTGGAAATATGGTTTTAGCCCCTATAATTTCAGACTATGATATTGAATTTTTCCTAATTTATGAAAAGCTTGATGGTTTAAAATGTGATTTAGATAATTAACTAAAAAGTTTTAGAGCATGAATTTTCATGAGATTCAGAACATTGACGACATATTCGATGGGCTTTATAAATCACAATGTCTATAAAAGGTGATCCATTGAACATGGGTTCATAGTCACAGTTATGCTAAGGTTAGACCTTTAAATCAGATAGATTTAGAGCTTACAGAGAAAAAAAAGGTTTTAAGGGTTTTAGAATTTAAATGGATTTATTTAGCTAGTTTAAAATGTAGATATAAAGGAACAACCAATGAGTTAAGATTGATCGTTAACTTTGGCACAAAGTTAGGTGCCCCATTCGGGTTTTCAAGAAACCCATAGACCACACAGGATGAGACTAGACATTTTTATTGTTATGATATTTTAGACTAGACATTACGTTTCTTACGAGCTCCTACACTATGAGTTTATATGATTTCAAGAGGAAGTAAATTGAAGAAATTGCTTTTATTGAGTTTTTGAAATGATGATTTGAATATATATGTATTTATATGTAATTATGTAAGACTTTGAGTACTATTAATCTTATTATGATTCTTTTCATGCATTGCTCCTTTGGTGTCCCATGAAAGGGGGTTTCAGGTGATGACTTCACTTATTAAGTTTTGTAGCAAACTCACCATTCTCTTCCTTCCTTTATTTACAGATATAGAAGTGGTTATGGGTCCTTCCCAACCACCATTGTCCCTGAGCCATTAGAGTTTCAATGGTGAGCTTTACTAGGGTGGAGTGTTTGTTGTTTATTTCTAGAAGTGCTCCAATATTACTTGGAGGAGGATCTTTGAACCATAGAGCCTGTTTTAGAGTTCATGCATATTATGATGTTATCTTGACTTGTAGTTATGAAACTTTACTTTTTCTAGCTAGTTTTGTATAAACAGACTTTATATATTATTATGTTGTTACTATAACTTCAAAATTTAGACAGATTATGAGATATGATCTAAACTAGATGGCTTAATAGTGTGATTTGTATATAGAAAATGAAATTACGTTTTAAATGAATTGTAAATAATTATGCATGTAGATCATCGTATGTTATTAGGCTTACGTGAGAATGAGATTTCTCATGTATGGTGACGTGTCCAAATCGGGTCATGACAATTTTATTTAGTATTGATTAGGATAAATAAGTGTCATATAGATCAATAATTAAAGTTAACGTCTATATTTAACATTTTCCAGGTTAGTCAACTTATATGTCCTATATTTACAATTGTGAGGAATCTTAACACTAATTTTTTATTATCAAGGACCAATTTATCTATCATTGAAATTGTCAAGGACATATAGTGTCCTATTTTTGCAATTATAAGAGACTTTAATAATAATATTTTTTTTACCAATAACTAATTTATCCATCAATAAAATTTTCAGGACCAATTAATATTTACTCTAAATTTTTTTTAACAAGTATTCTTAACACATCAATTAAAAAACTCTTATTTTTTTAACCTTGGAAATAATGGAGGCTGAATAAATAAATTGGAGACCGTACTACTCAAACTAGTCATTAAATGATGGATAATGTTATAATCTTTATTATACAAATTTTATGTTATCATACAAATACAAATAATAAAATAAGAGAAAAACATATTTTAATATACGTAATTTCTCTTATTTTCTTTAGAAATACAATCCCATTTCTTGAGAGAATATTTTATTATACTCTTTTCCCCTTTATTTCCAAAGCATACCCTCCCCTTCTTTATGAAATTTAGAAAACTATACTTTAACTTTTTTTTTATTTATTTCTCCATTTTCTCATACTTGTTATTTTATTTTTGAACAAAATATCATTTAGTAACAATAATTTTTTTAAAAAATAAAAATTATGCTTTATTAGTTGTTTATTTCAGAATATTAATGTATATAAAAGTAAAAGATATTTCCTAATTTTGTATATAAAGATGAATCATGGAGAAGATAAAAAAATATGGTTTTTAATATAATAATAATTTAAAAATTAAATTATGTATTAATATTTTATATTATTGTAAGACATATGTGTTTTATTTTATAAAAAATTGATATGTATAATTATTGTTGAAGTGTATTTTAGTCAAAAATAAACTAATAAACATGAGGAAATGAAGAATTAATGAAAATTTTGAAATAGGTTAAGTGAAGTTTTACAAGAAAGGTGGAATATATCTTTTTGAAATAAAGGGGAAATCAATGTAATAGTTACAAAGGGTTGTATTTTACCCTTCATTTTTTTCCCAAACAACAAAGAGTAGATATAGCAAAATGTTTGAAAGAAATAGTAGTTACATGATCAATTGCTCACGCGTATATTTAACTTCTAAGCCTTAGGTTTTGGCATGGGTTTTTGATGTGTTATTGAGGAAATTATAGGATTTTATGAATTTAACCTCAATGTATCACTTTTTGAGAAATCAATGTCAATTACTCCATTTTTCTTTTGTGAATAGTTAAATTTTGTTACCATTAACTTGTCTTCGTGAGTTAGGTTTTTGTGCAGGAGCAATACATTAAGTGCAAGCATGAAGAGTAGGAGCTAGAATTGAAAGAAGCAAAAGCCCACCATCGGCGTTGCAGGCCTTAGCGCCTGAGCTGGCCCAAGAGAGAGCAAAGAGAATTCATCTTGAAGGCCCGCCGGTGAGCGCTGGAGCATGAGCGCTGAGCGCGCTTCGCGAACTTGATTTTTTGTTGCGTTTTATTTGGGCCAATCTTGGGCCCCTTGGAGGGAAAAAGAATGAAAAAAACGGAGGAAGTGGGGAAGGAGGCGGCATTTAGGTTTAGTTTTAGGAAGATTAGAACTCTCTCTCTCTCTCTCTCTCTCTAGGTTTTGGGAGTTCACAATCTTTGTTTTGGCTCCCGTTTGGGATTGCAATTACCTTTCTTTCAATAACAGTTGTGAAACTCCCCATATGGGGAGTAATCTCTTTACCGTGTGCAAGGATAATCTAGATTGAGATTGTTCTTGAGGTTCCCAATTTTAATTGCAATTCATGGTTGGTTTTTCTTCCCGTTTACTATCTCTTTTGATATCAATTGCAAAGATTTTTGTAATTGTATTTTTAAGAGTTGTTGATTGTGCATTCGTGCGTGCAAAATCTAGATACCATTTGGGTATTGGGTCGATTGATTTAATTACATCCAATTGATTAGGGATTGAAATTAACTCCGATAGGAATTAGGTTGCTGGAATTGGTAATCAACTGGCATAGGTTCATAGAATCACGATCGGAATTACTAGTTCATATGTTAGCCAAACCCTTAGTGGAAGTGCGATTGTATAACTTTAAGTAGAATTGCATCATTGTTGTGTGATAACATAACTAATGAAAGTAATCACTACCATGAATTTATCTTTTGAACTTATGATTGAACAATTCTTATTGAAGGACTCCTTGTACAAGTAATTTTCTCATTATAATTTCTTAATTTAATTTAGTTGCTACAATTTCTAAAACCCCCAATCTCTTGAATCAATTAGAACACTTTTTGTGAGACGACTTAGTTGTGCCCTCTACTACATTTTTGGTGCAACTTGGCACTTTATAAATTTTTAATTTGTTGTGAGGCTGCACCTACATCAAATTTTGCGCCTTGCCCTGGAAGTGGTGCTATCTTTTTTTCTTGTTTTTGATTGATTTTTTTTATTTATTTTCATTTTTATTTTTTATTGATTTATTTATTTATTTATTCTATTTTATCAGGTTGTGCTTCTCCTTAAAAAAAAAAATTCAGTTTTGTTTAGTTTAAATTTTATTCTTCTTTTCTTTGTTCCTGTTGTATTTGGTTGCTGTTGTAATTTAATTTTATGACCCCTTCTTCCTAATTTTCCCATACTACCGATTAATCCCAGATTTAGAAAACTGCCAAATAGCTTAGGAAGGTCACGAGGGAGAGAATTAATTTATCAAGCAACCCCTTTTCTTCTATAACTAGGGAATTTGATAATTCTTTTATATTTTTCCCCTAAATTTTGATCCCCGCCTAGTGTTCAAGAAATATGCCGACAATATGACTTTGAAGGAGCTCTTCTAAGACCTAAACTACCAACCTCTAGGGATCATTTACCCTTACCAAGGAGGTGACTTTGAGCTCAAATCAGGACTTGCACCACTTGCCTAAATTCCATGGGCTATCTGGGAAGACCCACAAACATCTGAAACAATTCCATGTTATTTGTGTGACAATGAAGCTTCAAGGGTAACGGAGGACCAAATCAAGCTAAGGGCCTTCCCTTTTTCCCTTGAAGGAGCTGCCAAGGATTGGTTCTTCTACATCCCCCATGGAACAGTTGCAGCCCGGGCTAGCAT
Source organism: Dalbergia oliveri (assembly GCA_030441495.1). Lineage (NCBI taxonomy): Eukaryota > Viridiplantae > Streptophyta > Magnoliopsida > Fabales > Fabaceae > Dalbergia > Dalbergia oliveri. Next base: position 54,167,526 of record JAMLFY010000002.1, on the reverse strand, counting down.
GAAGCGCATATTTTTGGAGAAATTCTTCCCAACTTCCAGAGCCTGCCATCAGGAAGATATTTGTGGCATTTGGAGTGGAGTGTGAATTCTCTATGAGTATTGGGAGGTTCAAGAGGTTGTGTGCCAGCTGCCCCAGGATTAGTTTCAGAGCTTCTCCATTCAGGATTTCTATGAGGGACTGCTGAGTTATGGAGAGGAGCATGATTGATGCTCCAGGGGTGCTTTAGTTAACAAGACTCCCTGAACTAGGCTTTTGATTGAAAACATGGCAGAAACTCTCAGTTTGTCCGAGAGCTGGTAGTAGTATTCATCATGTGGGTGAAGCCTCTTCAGTTGAGAGAGAGGTAGAGAAGAAATTAGATAAAACTGAGAATTTTTGAAACAGATGGCCTGAATCAGTTTAGGCATGTTCCTTCACCTAAGTCAGCTTGTGGTATTTGTTCTTAATACCCATATACTGATGTATGTCCACAGCTACAAGAGGACCCCACCTTAGTTGCTGCTAGCAATGTGTTCCCTGGAGACCTCAGAATTAGAATAACCAGGAGGGTATGACCCTTAGGAGCACATATAACCCTGTTGGAGAGATCACTAATTGAGGTGGAACTGATCAGGAAGCTCAAAATATGTTCCACTGGCAAAAACAGGAGAGCTACCCTCATGTCTACCAACAACCACCTTCAGACCTCACCCTCCTCAGGAGTCTCCAGCACCTACCTCCCGCCCCTTCAGATGTACCATGGAGGAGATGATGAAAATGATGATTGAAACACAGAGGAAACAGGAACAAGCCATGCAAGAGATGAGAAATGCAATTGTGAGGCTAGAGAGTTCCCAATCCCAGGAGGGGAGTGCATCCACCTTTCCTTCTAGACATTTCCCAACCCCAAGGGGAACGTTTCTGCTATTACTCTGAGGTTGGTAGTTTTACCTCGAGGTTGTTGGTCCTTCAGAGCAGGTTGGCGAAGTCAGGAGGATGGATAGTTCAGCAGAGGTGCAACAAGATAAGCCTGCACCTCAACAGAAGCAAGCAGAAGAGCAGGTAGAAAGACCCATTCCATTGCCCTTCCCACATGAGTTGCAAGACCCAAGAGGTCCAATGAATTGGAGTTGGAGAAGGACCTCTTGGAGACTTTTAGGAAGGTAGAAGTAAATATCCCTCGTTGGATGCAATTAGGCAGATCCCCAAGTATGCCAAATTTTTGAAAGATCTATGCACCAACAAGAGGAGACTACAGGGAGTGAGAAAGAGAAGGTGACTATGGGAGTGAATGCTTCCTCCCTCATCAAGCCTAGCAACCTGCCACCCAAGTGTAAGGATCCCGCATATTCAATGTTCCCTGGACCATTGGGAACCTGCAAATCAAGCAAGCCATGGCTGATCTTGAGCTGGCATTAATGTTATGCCAAAATCACTCTACAGAGATCCTTACACTTTGGGGAACTTTAGCCCACCGGTTGACAATCCAACTTGCCAACGGCATCACAAGGCCAGAGGGGTATTGGAAGATGTCTTGGTAAAGGTAAATGATTTAATATTCCCGCTGATTTTTATGTGCTTGAGATGGAGAATGACACTTATGCCAACCACCATACATTAATTTTGGGTAGACCCTTTTTGAAACCTTCAGAACCAAAATTGATGTTTATGCTGTACATTATCCATGGAGTGTGGGATCTGAAAGCCCAATTTTGTTTGTCTGATGCCATGAAATTCCCTCTTGAGGACCACTCTGTGTTTGGCATTGATGTCATTGACTCCCTAGTAGAAGATACATATGATACTTTACTTGGTAAGGATGCACAATCACCTTCCCTATTTTTTCTTCTCCTATGGGATATGATGAATCTGTTGTGGTAGAGTTTTCCAAGCTTTTAGATATAGGTACACCACCGGGCAGGAGTCATCAGTTGCCAAGTGCTCCATGACCAGCCCATGTTGGGTACGAAGCCCTGAGGGGCTGGATTTACCTACATGAGCCCTCGGGCAAAACTGATGGCTGGAGGGCCAAAGTCTAGATGGAAGGGACCATTCTGGTCAACCATGTGCATCCTGACGGTGCAATTGAGTTAGAAAACTCCAGGGTGGGTCAGTGCACCATTGATGAGCATCGCGATGTACCTCCATGAGGCCCCAAGAGATCTAAGGGCTCAGTTGGCCTACCTTTGGGTTGAAGCTGCACACCCTCCATGAGGGTCTGACGTCCAACTTAGGGACATTAAAACAAAGTGCTAGGTGGGAGACAACCCACTGAGGTTTTTCCTTACCCTTCCTTTTCATTTTTGCATTTTATTTATTTTAGTTTTGCATTTTGCATCATATTTATTTTTGTTTGTATTTTACACCATCCCTTTGGCACCCTAAAGGTCACATGCATAGGCTCACACCACATGCACTTTATTGACATGCTTGGCATTGACTTTATTTGTATTGCATGCTTGGTGGATTCACTGTGTTGTTTGGATTGAGTACATACACTTTTACCTGAGATGTTGAGCCTCTTTGATTGGACTATCATATGTCATGTTTATTTGTTCATGTGTGCTTCCCTCTTTGGATTTGCATTCTAGAACTTGCTTAGGGTCTTGTTTGAAAATATGTTTTTCATGTGCATGTTTGAATATGATTGAGGCATTTTTCTTGTTTTTAGCCACCTGCCCATATAGCCAACATTTGCATGTTACCATTGTTTAGCCCCTTTGAGCCTTATTGTCCATTCTTTTGTTTTAGCACATCCTTAGCCAAAAGTGAAAAACCATGAAAAACCCAAACCTTTTAGGCTTGAGAGAGCATTTGTGTAAATTCTTATATGTGCTTGAGCATAAGTGTGGGGGAGAGCATGAGGACATGCCCCAATTTAAGTGTGGGGGAGGAACAATGTGTACTCAAAATTCAGGAAGTGGCATACCAAGAAAATAAAAAAAAAGAAAAAAAAATTCTGAAGAGTTTGGTTGAAGGTGTGCCACATTGCAAAAGATAGGTTTGTAACTGTGTTAAGATGGACAAGGTGTACCCTTAGACACTTGTGCTCTTGGTGTATGCATTTGCTCTCCTTTGACTAGAGGCTTAGCTCCATTAACCTTTATATTCTCTCACCTTCACCTAAACCCCATCACAACCAAAAACAAGTCCTCTTGATTCAATATGTATGTGTGTGTAACAAATGGAGAATGAGACCCTTGACAAGCCTATGGTAATGCATTTTCATTTGAGGTGATTTGAGTGTACATCTTATCCTAAAACACTTGAGTGAATGAGTGACAAACACTAACTTTGGGAGGATTTTTGTACTTGATTCATTCATCATGCATGTGGATTCCACCTTGTGTGCTATGTTTCGCTTATGCCTTGCTTGTTGAGATCCTCTTTGATTGTTGGTGTGAAAGGTCATTGCTTATATCTCTAGGTCCATTGGATTGGTGTATTGTTATTTTCCATGCATCATGCATTTTTAGAGTTAGGAGTCCAGTTGCTTTGCGCATCCATCTGAGTCTCTTGCATGAGGACATGCAATTGTTTAAGTGTGGGGGAGTTTGATAATCTTTATGCCTATATTTAACTTCTAAGCCTTAGGTTTTTGCATGGGTTTTGATGTGTTATTGAGGAAATTAATAGTATTTTATGAATTGAACCTCATGCACGATTTTGATAAATCAATGTCAATTGCTCCATTTTTCTTTTGTGAATAGTTAAATCTTGTTACCATTAACTTGTCTCCGTGAGTTAGGTTTTTGTGCACAGGAGCATTACATTAAGTGCAAGCATCAAGAGCAGGAGCTAGAATTGAAAGAAGCAAAAGCCCACCATTCGGTGAGCGTTAGCGCTCAATAGAGAGCATAGAATTCATCTTGAAGCGGCTATCCTGTGAGCGCTAGCGCTCCTGCGATAACTTGATTTTTGTTGCGTTTCATTTGGGCCAATCTCGGGCCCTTGGAGGGAAAAGAATGAAAAACGTATAGGAAGGGAGGAGGCGCATCTAGGTTTAGTTTTAGGAAGATTAGAACTCTCTCTCTCTCTCTAGGTTTTGGAGTTCCCAATCTTTGTTTTGGCTTTCCGGGATTGCAATTTACTTTCTTTCAATAATAGTTGTGAAACTTCCCATATGGAGGAGTAATCTCTTTACCGTGTGCAAGGATAATGAAGATTGAGATTGTTCTTGAGGTTCCCAATTTTAATTGCAATTCATGGTTGGTTTTTCTTCCCGTTTACTTTCTCTTTTGATATCAATTGTGAAGATTTTTGTAATTGTATTTTTAAGAGTTGTTTGATTGTGCATTCGTTTGCGTGCAAAATCTAGATACCATTGGGGTATTGGTCGATTGATTTAATTACATCCAATTGGTTAGGGATTGAAATTAACTCCTATAGGAATTAGGTTGTTGTAATTGGTAATCAAACTTGCATAGGTTCATAGAATCACGATCGTGAATTACTAGTTCATATGTTAGCCAAACCCTTAGTGGAAGTGCGATTGTATAACCTTAAGTAGAATTGCATCATTGTTGTGTGATAACATAACTAATGAAAGTAACCACTACCTGAATTTATCTTTTGAACCGACCATGAACAATTCTTATTCTAAGAACTCCTTGTACAGGTAATTTTCTCATATAATTTTCTCATTATAATTTCTTAATTTAATTTAGTTGCAATTTCTAAAACCCCCAAATCTCTTGAATCAATTATAACACTTCCTTGTGAAACGACCTGAGTTGTGCCCTCTACTACATTTTTTGTACAACTTGGCACTTTATAAATTTTTAATTTGTTGTAGTCGCGACAGCTTACATCAATACACATATTACCCTTCATAGAAACTAAAGTATTGCTATCTAACATTCAAAGTTGTTCCAAACCATCATCTTTAAATATGATGGATGAATAAAAAAATTGGTGTAACCATCACATCCAATGGTAATGGAGTGGATATTCCAATTGGATATCAACTTTTGAGTGTTGGAATAGTATTTTTGTAAAAACTGTTGATAGTCCAATGCTTTTGTCTTTTTGCTCCTTTCTTCCATCCTTTTGCCAGAAAATGGTTTCGCCTTTTAAAAACGTATCCAACTTGCGTGGGTCATGCTCCATTCCAATGGAACATGAAAAATTTGTGAAGGCCAAATAGACAACATGCTTTGTCAAATCTGTTGAAGGTAATTGTGAAAATAGTAAAGTTATATTTGTGGTCAAAGCTATTTAGGAAATGGAGGGAGAACTTATCTATTTAATAGCAACTATTGTTTTTTGATGGAAGAGATAAATAAGCTTATTATCTCATGTTACGGATGATTTATGTAAGAGAAGCTCACCTATAAATTGAGCTCTCTCAATTCTCATTTCATCAAGTCATCCAGAAGAAAAATATAAGAATTTCTTTGAGAGGTGTTCTCCTATATATAAGAGAAAATGTGTTCTCCTTTAAATAAAGAGTGTTATTATTATCATCTTGTAATAGAGAAAAGTTATAATCCTCAAAGAAAGTTATCCAATTCTTTTCAAATATTGTGTAGAATTTCTATTTTTTTACTTTTATATTTTAGCTGCATCATACGTCTAGTACCTAACAGTAATTGGCGCACCGCTTTCGGCACATTATCACCCTTAAAGATTTCAATGAGATATTTCTTTCTTATTTTTAATTTTATTTTACAGTTAGATGTTTCATAACTAAAGAGAATTCGTATATACTTCTAAAATATTATATCCAATCCATTAAAATTAGAATACATGAATTACATAATAATTTGTATATCGTTGAATTAAATTAAAAATTACAAAATAATAGCATTTAAGTTAAATCTCAACCATTTATAACACTAGCTTATAAAAGTTTCCTTTTTAGTTGTGCATAATTAAGTGAAAAGAAGTTGAATTAAGAAAATAAAATTAGTGCACCCAAAAAAAGGAAAATAAAATTATATTCCTTTTTCATCTTAACGCCGATGGAAGAGAAGTTAGATAAATAATCATAAATAAACCTTTTTTTAATAGAAAAAATATTTATAATCTTTTTTTAGGAGCAATACTTGTGGTAGCTAGTCGCCACCTACTACAAGTTAATGGTGGAATACAGCGTGTCTTGTACAGTGCATCGACTCATCAATAAGATGCAGAGTATTATTGTGGTAGCTAGTCGTCACAACTCACAAAGTACATTAAAAAGAGTTTCAAAAAAAAAGGTATAGTGAGTTAAAGAGTAAACAATAAAAGCAAATAACCTTTTTAATTCAAATATTTTCAAAGTATTGAGTAGTTTTTTAAGTTCACACAACCATGTAAGATTTCCATTATTCCCTTCGTGTGCACATGACGCATCCAAAGTTCAACCTTGCAAGCTTTGCATTCTGATGTCGAAGGAAACCCTCCTAGCTATAACTTCGCGGATGCAGAGTTTGCATTGATAAATACAGGACTCGTGGAACTTGCAGAGTTTGCCGATGCAAACGGGTACGGCACAACATTGTGGCGTCCAAGGATTAAAATTAAACGTTTACGTGCTAAGCAACTAGCTCCAGATAAATGATGACCTAACTTTAATTTATCGAGCAATTTCCATAATATCTTTTCGATTGATTCCTTTTGTGTGTGTATATGTGTAATCCTTTTTTCCGTACGTGTTGCTATTCTTGCAGAATTGCAGTCAAACTAACCAATAATTTTCCCTCACGAATAACAAACAATAATGGATTGGCATATGTGCTTTCAGTTCAGAAATCCACTTGATTAAAGGAATGATCTTTTCAGCACGACATTGGATCCTGCTTAATTCATAATAAACTTATTCAAGGAATTAGCCAAAGCTAAACTGTATTGTATATTTTCATGTGCCACAAAAAAAAAAAACTGAAAAATGTACACACTTTCACGCAGAGGTTAATTAGCAAAATTCACATTTAATCTAAACTCAACTACCGCATTACATAGCGTGGGTGAGCTACATGCGTCTTTGACAGTCGTACAGAGTCCATTATTGTTGCCATTATTGCCACAAACAAAATCATATTAAGCATGAAACCAATCCCTAACTTTGGCGTGAAACAAACATCAAATTGCACCTTTAGTGCCCCAGACATGCCCCAGATATATCAGTGATATGATGCTTATGAATTGCGATCCATTAAACACCACCCACTTCATCCCGCATTTGTTGGCTGCGTAACATGATTATACTCGTGATTACATTTAAATAATCGCACGCAATGATATTATTTCTAGCATAACTCTATTTGAAAAATATTATATAAAATTGTTGGATAACATTAACTATCACACTAATATTAAAGGTTCTGTATCATAATAAATCTTTAATTCATGGAAAAGTAATTATATTTGATAAACATATACACTCCGATTAATAAAAGTACGTATAATATTCATCCCCACTGGCAATTACATTATAGTAAAATTTATTTTAGGCATTAAAACCATAGTTATCATAAATGAACCTTAATTCACTTGACAATCGGGTTATTGGGGTTTTAATCCTTTGCTAAAGGATTTATACAAAAAAAATAAAAATATATAAAAATTTGAATAAAATTCAATAAAAACAACTAATTAACAACTTCACTCTTTAAGAGGTCTAAATACAAAAATATAAATAAATAAAATAAATTCCTAAATATTGCTCACATTTCATAATCACAAATCACAATTGAGAGTCAAAATATAATTACATAAGGAACTCGCATAGTTTTATATCACAAACTCACAAATTATGACAATACAAACAAAGTTACTGCATTTTTCTATAAGTCATATTAGATTTTTTTTTAAAGTTTTAAAAAATGACATCATTTAACAAAAAAGCAAAAAAAAAAAAAAAGGACCCAGAAAAAGAATCTGACCGATTCCTTTCAAAGTGAATGGGTTCATTGGGTCCAATGCAAGACCGATCCAAACAATGGCTCAGACCAATTTCATGTTTTCAATTTCCAGTTTCTGGAGTCATTTTTATAACATTGATTAAAACTTATGTATATTTTATTTTAGTCATTTATTTTACATGTATTGTACTTTATTCTTTAAGATGAAGAAATTAATGATTTAGTCTTTAAAGTTATAAAAAAATATTCAAAGTAATTTTTAGAATAATATTCACAAGAACCAACTTGAATTGCAAAAAAAATACGTAATTTAATTTTTTTATAATTTCAATAATTAAAGTGTTAATTTTTTTTTTATTTTAAGGATTAAAGTGTAGGATATGTAAAATTTTTTGAACAAAAAATGAACCTTTACTCATGAGTTCAAATCGGAGAATCATTTATTAATAGGCAATTCACAATACTAAAACAAATTAGCTTAGCCATAAAAGAAAAGCAAAATAAAAATACAGGGTAAACAAATAAAGATGAAAAAGAAAAAGCGAGGTATAGATAACAAATAATAATGTAGTGCAAAATATAAAAAGAGTGTTTATATATATATATAAAAGTTGCTGTGTGTTGATAAAAATAAATGAATAAATATCACGTAAAAAAAATGAATAAATAATAAATAGCTTGAAAGGAAGGGAAAACTACACTAATCTGGAGCGGAAAGAAAGTAGACGAAGCTTACGGCGGGAAAGAAAGAAAAGAAGGAAAAGCAAAGAAAAACCACCAAAACTAAAAGCAATCTCTCTCTCTATGATCTTAATCATTATTTTAAAGAGCCAAAAGCACCGTACCAATCTCCCTCTGTTTTTTCTTTTTCCTTCATTTTCTCTTTCTTTTTTTTCCCCCTCTGAAAACAGATAACGAGGTTGAAAAGAGAAGGGAATCAAAGCCTCTCGAAGAAATTTTTATTCAGTGTTGGCTCGTAGATCTGCGTCGTCTTCTTCTTCGCCATTGCTTTCAGCTCAGGTACTTGCATTGCATTGCTTCATTTCTCCGATTCCTCGCTTTTCCGCTAAGTGATTCTCATTTCTCAGCTCCGTTTTGCAAGCCTTCCGTTTTCATTTTTGTCATCTGCGTGTAGCTTGTTCCGATTTTTTGTTCTGAGCATTATTATCTGAATGTTATCTTACATGAATTTGAAGACTACTCCGTTTCTATACACTTCTTTAGTCTGGCTGCATTTTTGCTAGTTCATGTGTTCATTTCGTTGATTTTCACTTTCTGTTTTTCACATTTCTCTTATTACGAATTATAGGTTCGAAGTCGTCTTTGATTTTCCGGAAAGAGAACTGTTGAATGCGTATGAATGAATGATCGATGAGTTTGATGTTTGTTCGCCGAGAAAATTAGTAAAGAAAAAGAAAGATGTTTAGACGCTTACTTCGAGGTAAAGGAAAACGAATCACTCCACTACACTCAACTGTTTCAAACTGATAATTGATTAACGCCTTTTTTTCTATTTTGTTAAAAAAAATAACATAAACGACAAGTTTTCACTTCTATTTTTTTTTTCGTATAAATACTGCTTTGTTTTCCTTTTTTTTTAAAAAAAATAATGATAAGATCTTACTAACTACTCAATTGATAAATGTCAATGATGTTGAAAATCTGTTAATAAGCTTGATTAATTAATGAAACTGAAACAAGAGGAAGGTAAGAAAGGCCGGTAAAGTGTATAACTGAGGGGTTACTTTTTCTTTGATCAATAATTTTTATTATGTATGCATCATGTGTGATCTTATTAAATAATCCAAAGATAATTAATCTCTCACTTGTGTACTTTATCAATTTTCTCACTTGAGAAGAGTCAAATCCAAAATGATGATAGGCAGTTGTGAAATTAAAATATTTTTTCTGTTTTTTTAATACGGACTTATATTTTTTTTAAGAGACTACGGGAAGTTTCTGAGTTCTGACGGTTGTTGCATTCTAACGCAAACTCATCCCATCAAATTATGCAATCTTGGAATATCTATAGTTCGTATAAACAGACGTTGAAAATGCTCGTAAAAAATTTGCAAATTGCTTAAAAAGGAGTTTTAATTATAAACAAAATGCTATTTACCATGCAATAATTCACAGTTGATCCTGAGACGTCTTTTTCTGGAATGTTCTACCATTTCATTGAAAAAATGGAAAAGAAAGTATTTAAAGCACTACCTTTTTTCCATTTCGAGGCTTACTAAATTAAAGCTTTAGTGTGACTGTGACATACTAACATCTTCCACTACTTTGTTGGATCAATAAATCTTTTTATTGAATTATTCGGTGAGGATTTTATCTGAAATAATTCTTTAGATTATTTTCTGTTTTACTGGGGCAAAGTTAGATCATCTTCTCGTTAAGTGGTAGCTTTATATAGATTTGAGTTGTTATTATTTTCAAAGGCGATAGAGAGTTATGTACGGTTCACCAGTCACCACTTTGTTATTGAGAGCTAAAGAAATCAGAATTTTAATGATTTTAGTAAGACATTAGACATACCGTTTCAGGTCCGAATGGGAATTTATTCTACTATGATTGGTAGGTAATAACCAAAAAATGTGCGACGGGTTCGACCAAGCGAAATATCTATCACCATCAGAGAGAAATAGAAACACAGTGAATAACAATTATTCTCCAGTTACATGAAGACAAAACCAGAAGTAAAAATTGACCAAGAAAGATGTGCGAACCTCTCCAATATCTAAATTGTTGTTTTTCAGTTTCATTTAAGGCTTAACTAACGGTAATGAAACTCCCATGACAAAGATCAGTCTTTTTCTGCATTACAGTACAGGGAAATAGAATAGAAGATCTCAATGGAATGACTCACGTTTCCTCTGTGCTCCATTCATGCTGTGTGTATAGCATTGCTGTGTTGAATAACAGATGGAAACTGGGGAAAGCAACGGCGGTAACGAGAGGTGTGTCATATCCAAGGATTCTTCATGGTTCAGTCAGTTCCGAAACGCATCCAATCCTTGGATGGCAAGATATGCCTATGCCTTGATTTTTCTAGTGGCGAATCTGTTGGCATGGGCTGCCCGTGATTATGGTCGTGGTGCTCTAACGGAAATGGAGAGTAAGATTGCTTAAACCCCTAAACTGATGAACATTCACATCTCATCACCATAACATTCACCACCTTTGCTGCAAAATCTGACATCTCATCTGAGTGCATGACTGCACGTACTATTTTACAAACTTACCGTATTGATACTATTAAAATATTTTGAAATTCAGAACGAAAATCGTGGTGTGCATTCATAAATTCTAAATATCAGTAACATCTAATATGATTTCCAGTGGAGCATATGATTTCCGTATGATGTCAAATGGCTTAACATCTAATATATTGAGCGTACAGGATTAAAAGGTTGCAATGGTGGAAAAGACTGTTTGGGCGCTGAAGGAGTTTTGCGTGTTAGCTTGGGTTGCTTTGTATCCGTTTCAATTATATGCATGAAATATTGTTGCTGAAGGATTTGTTTACGGTTTGTAGAAAAGACAAGAAAGCTGTAAGTATTTTGTTAACCAGTGATTTATATCCTACTATGCTTGGTGGTAAAAAAATCGATGTTTGCGCTTTGCGCTTTGCCCTTTGACGAGAGTGTTACATCATTACTAAGTCAATTACCTTAGCTCAATGGCTTAGTCCTATGATATTTAAGGTGAACCTTAATTCGATATCAGATATTTTATATGATTATGTTTTTGTCAACTGCTGGCACTTCTAAACTGAACGAAGCGAGAGATATATGGCACTCTGGATGGTGGTCGGTCAAGATTATTACCTGGGTTGTCATGACTGTCATTCCATTTTTACTCCCTTCTGGCTTTATTCAGCTTTATGGTTAGTATACTTTATCTTCAACAAGCCTTCTAGTATTTATGCATCCTCTGATATATCTTGTCATACCTCTGACACAATTCTCTTGGCAGGGGAGGTTGCGCATTTTGGTGCCGGGTATTATTTTTACCCCTTATAAATGATCTCGTCATGTCATTGTTTAAAAACTAATCTGTGTTAGTTTAAAGCGTTTCGATATATTATTTTCAGGGTTTTCCTCCTAATTCAACTAATAAGCATAATCAGCTTCATTACATGGCTGAATGATTGCTGTGAGTCTGAGAAGTATGCAGCAAGATGGTAAGATTAATTACTCGGTTAATAAACCAGTAAAAACACACGTTTACGGTGCATGATCAATTTGCTTGAGATATCTGTAGCTAGATAAAATTCGATACTACATCCATTTCTAATAAGTATCTATCTACAATTTTTTTTTCTACTATTATATATTCTTTTAAGAATTTTAGACAATATTAATTACTTCAATTTCATCTAATCATTTCCTTAATATGTGTGCATAAGTGAAGATGGACATTTATTAGAGAATAAGGGAGTAATTGATTTTTTCATTTATCGTCTTTGCATGGTACATCAATTTTCATTTATCTTATTAGATATTGAATATTGTGCTGATATATACAGGAAAGGAGAAAAGATTCTTGAATTTTCTAAATCCAAATTAGACTTCTAGGCTCTAGCAACATTAAAGTACTCCAGAGTCTAGAGTGCGACCGCCAGTTATGTCTCATCGATGCTATTCAAGTTCATCTTAGCCCCAAGCTCGCTTATATCGCCAGCAGTGGGGCAACAAACCTACAACTCTGCTTCTAGTGCATTTTATCTACTATTCCATTTGTTAAAGCTTTGATAGGCTAACGAACAAGTTGATCAATTTTTTTATAATAATATCAGGCATAATATTTAAATTACGTATTTAATTTAATTTTTATGTATTGAGTGTAAATTATTTTACATAGTTATCAAATCATATATTACTATATCAGTCATGATAGTTAATTCTTATCCTAATTATTTAAAAATTCATCAAATAAAAAATTTTAAGTGGATGATAATGTAAAAACATTTTACATCATCAGTGCATATGTATCAAAATTAAACTCTTATTGGCTTTTGCAAAATTTTGCATTAATCATCAATTTCCGTGCAGCCAAATCCATGTGATGTTGTTTGCAACTACTGCATATGTCATCTGTTTGGTGGAATCATTTTGATGTACATTTGGTATGCACCAAAGCCATCATGTCTCCTTAATATTTTTTTCATTACTTGGACGCTAGTACTTCTTCAACTCATGACAAGCGTGTCTCTGCACCCAAAAGTAAGTTATATTTCTGGCCGGGTCTTTGCTTGCTCAATTCACTTCATCTAACGTAACTTGATGAGGAATTCTTAACTTCATCTGCAACAGGTGAATGCTGGCATTCTAACTCCAGGACTGATGGGACTTTATGTTGTCTTCCTTTGCTGGTGTGCTATTAGAAGGCAAGGCTATCAATCTTTGCCAACAGTTTTTGACTCGTATTGATATTGCCATCCCATGTATTTAGGTTTCTGTTGTTTAGTGTATATTATCGCGCAAAGGAAGTATTGGTGTCAAACAAAGACAGGCGTCTGTATCTTCTTTTGATTTATTCCCTTTTAGACTTCTCGATTTCATTTCCATTGAATTTGAGCTCTAGAACATATTTTTATATGCAGTGAACCAGCTGGAGAAAACTGCATCAGGAAGTCAGACTCTGCAACCAAAACAGACTGGCTAAGCATCATTGTAATATTTATCTCTTCTTGCTTAACTCAATTTTTAACTGTCTTAGACCTTGTTCTATAAACTTGATAGCTGTAATCTAACAAATAATCAGATATATATATGTCTATTGTGTGTGTGAGCCTGAGCCTCTAGCAAAGGTATAGTTAATTACCGTTTTCATGTACATGTGTCCATTCAAAAAATGCAAGGAAAAACACATACTGTTCCCAGAAAATATAATTCAATGTTTCTTGTCTATTATCGAAATCTTTAAGCACGTTATAAGGCAAAATATTTTTGCATTTGGTTGTTGATATCATCATATCTTTTTTATGAAAGCTTTGTAACTTTAACTCTCAAATCTTTGAAATACATCATGTGTTGATCTCGGTTACTTTATTGGCGGTTGACATGTGACAATGGCTATTGTTGGCAGAGCTTTGTTGTAGCAATACTTGCAATCGTTATTGCAACATTTTCAACAGGCATAGATTCCAAATGCTTCCAGGTTGGTTTCAAACTGAGTTGAGCCTGAAATTTTGTATTAGGTTATTCCAATACTTATCTGACAGATCCCTGCAGTTCAGGAAGGATGATACACCAGCAGAGGATGATGTCCCATATGGTTATGGCTTCTTCCATTTTGTTTTTGCCACTGGAGCAATGTACTTTGCTATGCTATTGATTGGATGGAATAGTCATCATTCTATGAGAAGTATGGTCTCCTCCATTGCTGTATTTTGCCCATTTCATTTTATCTGCATTTCAACCTTGATTTCAACAACCAACTTTATCAAATATCCAAATACCCAACTCACAAATAATATGAGCTCCATCACTTACTTTTTCTTCCAACTATCTTCTCCATTACTCCTTTCACATCACATTAACCCTCACATCGGCTGCCCATACCCATACGTCAAAAAGAATTATTCATCTGCATTTTACTGGTGCTTTTTTTTGTTTTTTGCTTTGTGGTCCCTCGAGGAAAAAATAAGGGTAAAACAAAGGAAATGCATTTGCAGTTGTTAACCATGAAATTGTCACATAGAAATTCAGAGGCCATGGCACCCAATAAATGTGGTTCCCATGAAGTTTTAGAGCCTGTGTGCATGACATGATATCATTGGGATCTTAGTACTTTAGCTAGTATAGTAGTCAGCAGCAGTACCACCCCCAAAATGTTGTCACTTAGATCGATTTTTTGTCAGCTTCTCACTGACAGTAATGCTAGGTGCAAGTTCATTTGAAGCTGATTGTCTTTCTTTCGGAACACCAGTAAATGTTACAGAAGTAAGATGTTCGCCCTTTGTTCTTCTGCAGGTGGACCATTGATGTGGGCTGGACCAGCACGTGGGTCAGGATCGTAAACGAGTGGTTGGCAGTGTGTGTTTATTGTAAGTAGCTTTGGTAAAACTAAAGTCTAGCATGAAGATTTGAATTTTGTCCAAGCATGATGAAGACTCTGATATTTTAAAATCAGATAACCAGAGGTTTAATAACTTTTTGGTATAATTCTTAAACAATTGAGGTACAACTAAACGAAGTTTATATCTTTTCACAGTGTGGATGCTGGTAGCTCCAATTATATGGAAGAGCAGACATGCTGGTTCTGCTTGAGAACATCCGAAATATACCCATTCTAGTTCTGATATTTTTTGGTGATTAAGATCTTCTGATTGTTCCATATCTCTGCGGCACATTGTGTGGACTCCTCCAACTCTCCAATAAAGTAAAAAGAATGGAAATTGGAGCTCCCAGGAAATTATCAGGCAGAAGAATGGATCTTCGGGAACAGAAGCAATGGTTCTGGCACGAATGCACATATACTGATTGGAATTGTTCTATTTCACATGAAGATATACGGTTCTTTTATGCCATCCAAGGGATGGAAAAAGAAAAATACATCTTTTACCTGTACGGATTCATATTCTAAAGTAAGTCTCACTTTAGAGAATAAATGAGCAATTTCACCCATAGATCAATAAGTCAAGAGGCACTTATAATTTTATTATCAAAAGTAAAATTTCTTCACTTACCCTTTAAAATCAGATCCTTACTTTAGAAGATTCTATCTTACCAGTACATTTATCAATAAGGCAGTAAAATGTACTTTCAAATCATTAAATAGATACTAATTCGAATTTTCATTCATAACTTGTAGAGTTACTATTGTCGATGATAAAGAAGTTTTGGTGCTGACTGCAGCAGGGCATTTTCGTTTCCTTTTGTTTTTTTTTTTTTTGTATTTTTTCTGGGTGGTTTTGTGTTTGGGGTTTTCTTTTGGGTGGGGGTGTTGTTTTCTGCTGTAATGGGATTTTCTTCCAAAGTGAACACTAATCATATATTAATTGATGTCACAGACAGCACCGCGTTGCCAAGGTCGAGCCAACTACAGGTAGTTCTCTACCACTTTCCTTTCCCATTACATAGATGCCATCTTGCAACGGTCATCGTATAGTAAACTTATCGTACAATGAAACATGAATTTCTCGAATCTGATGTGTTTTACGTTTTATTCACGGAGGTAATGGACTAGACAAGTGATGCTATTACCACTTGGATTGGTAGCAGGTATGAACACACATTCCACTTCATCTAAAGTGAAATGTTAGGCCATGCATTTAATCGTCCATAATAACTGAGCAGAAATACAGTTTTTTCAAGGATAGTACTCTTTTCATTTCCTTTTGTCGGTCATTTTAAGAGGAAAAAATGATTTATAATATGCCATTTGTACAAATGAAGCATTTATGCTAGACTTTTTAATCCATAACTTATTCGTTGGATATCAACCTTGGCCAATTAACCACGTGATAGAAAATACCAAAAAAAGAAAAGAAAAGAAAATGCAATTCTACCTCCTAATTATTCAGCAAAGAGTGGCATAGGGCTCGAATTTGACGATAATTTTACAATCTAAGAGATGATTTCATTTCATGAACTACCAAGAATAGAAAGACCTTACCAAAATTATGAGATTACAAAATAATACAACACAGCGGAAAGTTAAAAATAATACAACCAGGGGCACCAAATAGAAACACATCATTACCCAATCGATGCTACAATTGCAAATGAACACGTGCTACAATTGCTCCTACCCCTTCATATTCATCGCCTCATTATTATCTGAGTCGCGTGAGACCCCTGCGCTTGGAAGGCGTATTTTGCCCCTTTTTCTATATTAAACAATCTACAAGGCCTAGTACAAATGCTTCACTTCGGCCACACGGGTGACCATAATGCTCTCATATATACTTGACTGTATCGCTTAGACTGACAAACGATAGAAACAACTTCAATCATATTTGTACAGTGTGCAACAAGTTGATGCTGACATAAATAGTACGAGCAGACATTTTTGATATCATCCGAATGGGTTCCCCGCAGGGAAGGGGCTTGGGGTTGACAACCTACCAGTCAGCTGCTGATCTGGATTTGAGAAGCCAAAAGCAGCAGCCTGAGCACCAAAAGTCCCAATTTCTTGCCTACATATAAGTTATAAATCTCTCAGTGGCAATGTAGGTAATGGTTAACCGGCAACCGCTGCCAATAATTACTGAAGTATGACAGGCTTAACAGCCACAATAAATCGGCCCTTGCACAGATTACTTCAAAACCAGGACAAATAATAATAGCTGTCCACTCGAAGATCATCAGTGAAACCACAGAATGGAATGCTAAAATTTCAGTGTCTATATGAATAAAGGGTTCATTTTATTGGTGCTACATAGCATGACACGCCAACATGGGATAAAAATATACGATAAACCAAAAAGATGAGTTTCCGAGAGCAGAGAAAAACAACCTAGCCTAACAAGACTTTGCAAACAGTAAATATTAGCACGATTAAGGAACAGTTACCTTGGCATTGGCATGTTAGTTGGCATTTGTTGTCCCATGTATGCCCCTGAGAGTTTTACATGGTTCAGGATACGAGGAGCAAATGAACTAGGCATAAAATTATTGAGGAAACAGTTAAGGATAATATACTTGGTCCCATTGCTGATGGAAGAGTTTGTGCTTGTGGAGGCAGCACTGATACAAATGAGGATGAAGAGGGCAGATTCCAGGCAAAAGATGGATTTCCAGGCTTGAAGGGTGCATTGGACCTGAAGGTGTTACACTGGGGAGAGCACCTTGCAAGGATGACATGGAAGGAAACTGCAACCAAGGAACAGCAACCGCAAATTCAATTAACTGGCAAAATCGTGGAGGTAATTATGCAATTATCTATTTTGCCAACACTAATTGATGACGGATTAACATAATAGAAAATTAGCATGTTGTATTCTATTGTTCCAGCTTTTTCAATGCTTGTAAATAACAATGACAATATTTTCCAGCATTTATCAGATACCCATCATTCCTAATCCTTATTATTTATTAAAGATAAAAAAAAGTTTAATTACTCTACAAGTCCCTATAATTTCACTCAATTTCCAATAAGGTCCCTATAGTTTAAAAGTTTTTAATTGGGTCCTTATATTATATAAAATTTTTCAATTGAATCGCCAAGAATAACCGTTACAAAAAATAGAATATTCTCAAATATACTAGGAATATTCTAGGAATATATTAAATAGAGATGGAATATCCTAGGAATATTCCGTTTTGTAACGGTTATTACTCTTAGGGACTCAATTGAAAAATTTTTATATAATATAGGGACCTAATTAAAAACTTTTAAATATAAGGACCTAATTGGAAATTGAGTGAAATTATAGAGACCAAAGTAATTAAACAAAAAAAAAAAAAACTTAAAGAGTTAATGACAAAATAGTGGACAAAATCTTTAGAAGAGCCAAATCCCACTCAGCTGTACTAGATCTTAGTGGTTTAATACAATCCTCATGCATGATCCACCACACAAAGCTGAACACAAGTGTATGAACTAATACAGGAAATATTATACACTTGTATATGAAAGTCACATACAGTTGGAGCTTGAACTGGAGTTGGTCCATTGATGACATCAAACGGATTCAGCGATCTTGATGGTTGTGTAAAACTTGGCATGGGCTGTAATAGTGGGAAGAAATTTATGAGATAAATGTGTCATATAGAAGGCTAACAGCAGATTACTATAGACGTAAGCTTTGTAACAGTACCACCACATTATTATATTGAATTGAGTTACCCATGCCATGGGGTGTACCCATTTGCCAGCCTGGAACTGAAGCAGGGAAGGATGAATATTTTACAGTGAATAGATCCTGCAGCAATCACAACTGTGAGATAAACAACCGATACAACAAACATGTGCACAGTATAGTTGCTTTATGAAGTAAAATAAGGATTAAAGAATACCTCTGGAAGTTCATTTCTTCCACTTGGTTTTACGCCGGTGGTAGGAGTTTGTGAATCAACATTGGATTTAGCCTCATTGGCAGGTTTTGCTTCCTGATGAGATGAATGTGGCATTGGTGTACTTGGGTGCCCTGTGTCTGTGGGCACAGAAGTTGTATTCCAAAGCTGTGAGATATTTCCAGGAAAGGATGAGCATAAACTGAATAGGAATTAACACACAGAAAATTTGAGACAACTAACCAATAACTAAGACAAAACAAAACTGATTGTTCAAAGATCCATGTACTGGCGGTGTAACTTGTTGAGTGGTAGGCTGAATATCAGTAGCAAGAACAAAAGGTTGCTGATACTGCAAACCAGCCCACTGTCCTGGATTATTGAGCGATGATACAGTTGATAATCCAGGAGATGTTACTGAAGCACCATTGGATGGGAATGCTGAGAAGCTACTAACAGTTGGAGCTCCAGCAGCAGTAGCAGTAAGAGCTGATCTAGTCACAGGCCCAGCAGGTGAAACAGATGAGTCAGAGACTCTTGACAATGTTTTCACACTGCTCATAGGAATAGTTGTTGCAAGATGGGGGGCACCTTGGGCTGCAGAAACATGAGCAGGCAAAGATGCTGGTACTGACAATTGTGAAAGCACAGATTCAAGTGGATTTACATTTGAAGGACCCTGAGCTGCTTTTGCCTCAGGAGCAACATCAAAAGAGGCCCAATTGTTATCAATGGAATTCGCTGGTACTACAACAGGCTGAGTCACAGTAGTTTGCTGGGCTTGAGGAACTGCTGGCGAAACAGGTGGTTGAGGATCATCATCAAATCAATAAGACTTTTAGTAGTCTCAACCTTAACTTCTACCGAGGTTCCATTGCTTGATGCCAAGATATTGGAAGATGCAGTTCTCTGCAATTATAAAATACTCAGCTATGATCCTAAATCACATAAATTTATTCAATTCAAACACTAGGAAGTCAGTGAACACACATTTGCTATAATTTTTTTTAAAGTTACACTGTATGTGATTGCACCTATGTACCAAAAGGAGACATGGTGGAGGATCCAACCTCCACAAACAACATCAGATCCAAGTCTTAAAGACTTGGGCCGCTGCCAATAGCTTGTTGGGTATTTGGTAAAATTTCATTCCCAACTAAGAAATGCAAGCCTCAAATCTACTGATAACCACTGAAGAAACTACAGAGGAAAGGCAGATCAAGATCCATCATTGATAATAATTCACCTGTGTGAGTGCTGAGCCATCAGTGGCCCTTCCACTGTTTGTTTTGGGGGTTCAATGATCCGAAGAGGTACTAAATTTTCTCCCAAAATATCTCTTACAGGCCGGACCACAGGTGAGCCTGAAGAATCCAGATCTTTGGCTGGGTCAGGAGATTGGCTTTCCACTCTATTATTTCCATCAGATATTCTACGATCTTCAAATTTCTTCCCATCTCCAAATCTATCTTCACGACGCCAATCATTGATTATCGGAGACGACCAGGGCTTCTCTTGTAATCACCATATTGCCTACTTTCTTGATCATATCCTGGACTTCTTCCACCAGGACTAGATCTGTCACCATAACGACGTTCATATGTGTCCTCATATGGAGGGCTTTTAGTTCCTCCTTGATACATGTCCATCCTCCTGTTTTCAAAGTAATCATCCTTGTCACCCTATATAACATTCAGCACAAGAAAAGAGGGTTAGATTCAGCTGATAGATTCAAGCAATTCTAATGCACAAGCACAATAGTGTAATAGCTAAAAACTTGCAATAGATTGCTCCATATCTGCTTAAAGTGCAAATTCAAAAGAGGACAACAGACGTTTTACCATCTTTACTTTTGGAGGTTTGTCAGATGTCCTCTCACCAGTGAATCTTCTATCCACGTAAACATGCTTAATAAAGTCCCGGAGCCTGTCTATATTACTGACACCAAACATGCCAATCAGAATAATGTACCATGCAATTAAACATAAAAGCTTACAAGCAAGTACTTACCTGCTATCAGGGAAGGAATGACGTTGTGGATCCCATTCTTTAAAGTAGATTTCTCTTGCACGCTGCAATTATTAAATAGATCAAAAACCAATTAATGAGCTGTACAACATCATTAGGGCTGAAGGTATCAAGTGCAAGTTGCATCACAATCAAGGAATCATACCTGATTTCCTCCTTCCTGAAGTGCACTAACTTCTTGCAAAGTAAATTTAGCCATTGAAACTGATTTTACTCTATGTGTAAATTCCCGGCTGGAAATAGGCACAAATAGCAATTAAGAAGAAAAGAAACACTATTGTCCTATCTCCAGTAAAACAGAATATATATTAAACAAATCACAATTCAGACAACCATGCTAAATGAAACTCAGAAAATTGTAGATATACAACTAATATCAAGAAAAGAATACATGCACTCTAAGGATGTTTCAAGCTTTGTTGTTAGTGGCATAGCAATTCTGGAGGAAAACAAATGGACAATGTGTAAATGAAAGGTTCATGGCAAAACTCAAGTCCATTAATATAAGCATTACTGATCATCAGGCTTCCAAAACCCTTAAAAAATATCTCTTCAAAAATCCTCAAGGTCAACTGTAGACATTTTGACAATACAGTGAAAAAAAGGCTGTAAGAACTTACTGTATTCCACTACAGTTTGTGCACACAAACGTCCAGAAATTTGTGCACACATATTGTGGTCCCTGCCAGGAGAGAGAGAAAAAAGATTTAATGTAACAAAGCTACCTAAATATCAAGTTCAACCATTTCCTAGCTACGTTAAGAATGCAACCACAGAAAACACAGCTGGTATAGATTACCAACATTTGAATTCAAACTGAAAATATGCCCTGAAAATATTCTATCTTATATTCAAATTTATCTCTTCATATAAGGCTGCTGATCTTGAATGGAATCCAGAGACTACTTGATAAGTACTATATGCTGCTATCATCCTGTGATTTTAATAGTCTACAGCCATAACTTTGGGTACAAATGGAAAATATTGCTCTGTATCTCAATTCTCAAGAATGAAATTAAATCTATCTTCCTCAAAGACCATTGGGAATACAGCACCTGTGTAATTGAGCATGTAAAATTGTAAATAAGCCAAAGACAATTTGGGTCCAATTGGTTTTTCTTTTTCTTTTCCTTATAAGGAAATAATCCAAGCACAAGCACATTATTTTCCTTAAACCTCTTCATATACATATTATCACACACACAAATATTATGCAAAAGCTTTTCTATAGCCAACATTAATGAAGACATAAGGTAAAACTAGCTTGAAAATTATTTGATACAGTGGTTCCTTTTGTAATAATAAAAACACCAAAATCAAAATATTATTAACTGAGTAGAGCATCACTTGAAAGTATTACAGTATCTAACTCTATACCCTAATTTTCAACCATTGACACTTGGACAAAAGATTCTGCATTGGTTAATGTTTGACATGCCAAATACAAGTCATACTATATATGCCACCCACTTCAGCATTTTCAAATATAGCAAGGAAAGAAACTGCAAGTCTTTAATTTTTGAATGACTTCCTAGCTGAAATGAATTACTTCTTCTGTCGGACCAATCATTTTGATTATATGATGTAGCAATTCATTATCCATTTAAGTCAATTTCACCTGATTACAGAGTTCAGGTGAATTTAACTATAATGAGATTGAGGATGTTCTCTTTCACACACACACACAAATAATTCCATAAATCAGAAGAAGATGGAGCCAAAAAATAAAAGATTCAAGTTGATGACTGAGTCCTAAAATCATGCAGGAACCACAGAAAAGAAGTATCCTACCAAGCTGTTGCAATTAATACATCTTCGATTCGGCGTAAGTTTGAGAAGACCTCGAATTATTCGTTCATTTTTCTCATCTTCCTTAACTCGACTTGCCATCGCCACTTCTGTTAACACACATCACACACAGCAGCATAGAATGAGAACAAAAATACAATTAAGCCGTTCACAAATCACAATCAAAACTCCTATGAGATTGCACCAAAATCAAAAGAAACAAAAATTAGTTAAAACCTCAGCGCTTTCATTCAAAATTATGATCCTACGCGTCCACTCCAAATAGTGGCTCTAAAATTTTTCAAAAAAAAAAAAAAAACTCTAGAATATTCCATTGCTTTGGCAACAATTTATGCGCGACAAGTGTAAAGAGCACGCAAATCAAAGAGGAATGCAAAACCACCAGATCTAATAATCAAGCACTTGCATAAAAAAAAATGAAAAGAAAGGTGCTGATCTTCTGAAGTCTGAACTCAGAAATGCTTTGGAACTTGCAAGCTACGGAGAGAAAAAGTTGACGAGAGGAAAACAAAAAAAACAAAAAAAGTGAAATGAGAAGCGACCTGAATTTCGAGTCAGAGAAAGAAATAGTTCCAAGTGACCAAGTCTTTGAGCTTATGCAGCTTTTGACGGTGACGACGCCGGAGAGAAAAGATCAAACTGCACTGCACAGCGCACAGAGAGACGGAGAGAGAGAGAGAGAGAGATACACAGATCTTTATCTTAATGAGTTGGTAAATTACGGCTTTGTACAGCTCAGAGAGAGGTTTTGGCCAATCACTTGAAGGAGAGAAGAAACACAGATGAGACGAGAAGAGAAAGGGAAGAAAAAGAAAAAGAGGAGGAAGGATTGATTTCAAACAGTTGGTTTTATTTCATTTTTTTTAATTAACAAAGTTGCTTTTATTTTACCATGTCATTATTAATTATTAATTATTTTGATAGGACAGTCCTGCCACGGTCATACATGGCGACTCTGCCTCAGTTTCCAGTTCCACAGCTTCCTTGACCATCGGACTTTTATTTTTTATTTTTTTAAAAAAATCTACTTCTAGAAGAAACAAATTATCATAACAATGTGATGTGGATTTAGGTGATTTTCTTATTAATTATTTTTGTTCAATTTTAATGTTCAGAAGGAGAAATGTGATATTGAAATTAACTTCCTTGTGAATTTTCAGCAATATATAAGGGTGAGTTTTATGGTGGACCTCTTATCTTTGGTTATATTATAACCATCTATTATTAGCATTAAATCAAATCATCTAATAAAAATGATAATCGTTCAATGAATAATAATAATGTATTTATTATTAAAACCTCAAAATTTGATATATATGATCAACATAGGTTTTCAAAGACTATATATAAAGGACTAGAAGTGCCTAGGTGTTGGTGGCTGAGACTGAAGCTGGTTGGATGTTTCACTTTGAGATTAATACTGCTGATTTAAACTCTGCCAACAATCAAGAATAGTATGACCTTGTTTACCACGAACTTGGCAAGTAGGTCAATTTGAGAATCCTCTTCCCATGATCTACCTCCTGTTAGAGGAGCATGACCTCTTCTTCTGAAAATCTGAGGTTGTGAATGCTAAAATCTTCTTAATTGACTATTGTCTTGCACAAAATTTGCTTGAAAACTTTCTCTATTTTTGAACTTTTCTATCATTTCTCTCTGTGCCATAAGGAGAAGCTTCAAGTTCTCCTGAGACACTGGTTCCACTCTTGACACAATTATAGTGATGAAAGGGCCATACTCTTTTGATAGGCCATTAAGAAAGCCTCAACATGATTAGAATCATTCACTACTGCCCTAAATGATATCAAAGCATCTACTGGACTCTTGATATCAAGAAGATAGTTAGCTATAGACTCTTTCTTTTTATTTCCTAGCTTATTTTTCAACTGCTTATTCTTGCTTTTACATGATAAGCAAAATAAGTTTCTAATCTTTGCCATATTTGATAATAGAAATCACATCCAACCATTCTTGAAGTAAAAGGCTTACTCATTGAATATAGCAGCCAAGATTGAGTAAAGCATCTTGCTTCTTCCATCTTTGGTAATCTTGAGTAATTTCTCCTCCTTCAAACTTGTCTGGATCTTCCCTCTAGTGATGTGGTACAGGAATTGTGCCCTTCTATTGTTGCCTTTGCTTGTTGTTTCCATGGCAGGAATTGTCTTCTTCAAGCTTTAAAGCTAGTGGGTTAGAGAAGGTTACAACAACTTGCGACTTAAACCAGGTTGAGACATTTGTGAACTAGTTTCGAAGTCATGGTGAAGTGCAAGCTCGATACCATAAAGGTATCAGTGCAAGGCTTGATAAGAAGGAAAGAGAAGAGAGAAAAGATGAGCAAAGGAAGTGTTGAGAGTTTACTTTCAATGTGAATGAATTGCATTGCTTCATAAAGGGTTTACAAATAGGACTTATATATATGTATTCAATGGCTTGTGATACACACTTCTATTGATAACAAAATAATAGAGTTCTAACTTCTCAGATAACCTACTACAGTAACTAACAATTAGTAACTAACTAATAAAAGTTTGTTATTTCATCCTATCGTTATCCCTTTTAGGATTCTGAATAGTTGTTAGTTTTATTTTTTCTGTAGAACATTGTCCTTCTATTTTGTTATGTTTATTCTATGTCAAAAAGTTAAAATTCATAGCAACATTTTTGGCAAATTATAAGGTGAATATTAAATTTATGGGTCCATGATGGACCCCTTTATTATTAGTCATTGGATCAAATCATCTAATAAAAATGGTAATCATCTAATGACTAAATCATAAACCCTAAACTCTAAAGAGAATGTTGCTATGAAAATGTTAGATCAAATCATACAAAAAAAATAGTAATCATCTAATGACTAATAATAAGAGATCGATGATGGACCCAAAGCTAAGAGGTCCTCCATAAAAATCACCAACATTTTCATCTAGAAAATTTAATTATTTGATTGTGATTTTTAACTTTTATATCAACCTTACCTCCCTCCCCAAAAGATTCCTTTTACTTTTACCCCAAGACAAATTGAGTTTATATTTTTTGCTTATGATAATTATTTATTTTGATTTTAAATTTAAAAAACCTAATATCATGCCTTAATTGTCTTTTAGTTCAATTTTCAAATATTGTCACTATGCATACCCAAAAAAAAAAGTTGTCACTATAAGATTTGTATACTATTATTCAATTAATTTTTTTATTTTGACTTTTCAAAGGTAAATGTAAAAAATTATTAATGTAATAATACATAATTAAATGATTATGTAATATTCTTTTATATTGTTCATCTATCTAATTAAATCTATTATTTTAAAAAAAATGGGGAAGCATCCTAAATTGCTGTTATAGTGACATCACAAATATTATATTTTAAAAATTTAGTTATAATTACTAGTTGCTTGACCCGAACATTGATGATCAAAAGCTCCATAGTACAAATAAGGGTTACATGGCTGCTAAGTGTTAAAAGTGGTTAATTGCCTCTAACATGAATTGGACTGGGCACCATAAGTGGCGTGAGCTATCAAACTCCAAGTCCTTGTGAAGTTTAAATTCTTCCTTTGGCAATACTATCATGTTGCCCTTCCAACCAACAGTTTTAAACATTGCATGAACTTAGCTCGTCTCCCTAGTGTTCTCGTTGTGGGAGTGCAGAGGAAGATGTTGTTCATTGCCTTCGAGAATGTGTTGTGGCTTGTGCAGGATGGCGTTGTTTGGGCTTTAATTCGGAGTGTGGATTGATTGACATATTGACGTGTGGTTGGCTTCTTTGGTGCAAAGGAATAATTCCACTCTTCATATCACAACACTTTGGTGGATATGGCAGGCGCGGAATTTGGCAGTGTTCCACAATGAAGTTTGGCATCCTATGTGAGTTACTTGTTAGATTTAGGGTTCCATGGTGGCTGTCGCAAAAGTCATGTCGCTCCTCAGTTGCTTAGGCTCAATTGGGGTAGTTAGACAAGTGGACTTGACCCCGATTGTAGTGTTAAGTTGAATGTGGACGCAAGTGTGCGTCTTGTGGAGGGCGCATCGAGTTTGGGAGTATGATCGAGACTCATATGTGAATTAGCTCATGGGGTTCTCTTGCATGACAAGGTCCTTCGACGTCACTTGGGTGGAGTTGTTAGCCATCAAGGAATGATTGATCTTTGCTTGGAATCGTGGGTGGAGGAAGGTGTTTTGCGAATCAATTCTCTTGAGGCTGGAGGTTTAATTTCTACTTCCCAGAGCTTTCGGCTCCTACTTTCAGAATCTTTTGTATCAGATTAGAGAATTTATGCATCGTGATTAGGTGATTTTTTTTGTCATGTCTTTCGCTCGACTAATATGGTTGTTGACTCTTTGGCAAGGATTGGAGTGGTGGATTGTGACTCTCAGTTGAATGGGCTTAGCCCCTAAGAGACGTTGTTAGCTTGCTCATGTCTAATGATTTGAACAACTAAGTGCTTTCTTATTTGTTTTGCCCTTTCTTTCTCCCCATACCAAAAACAAAGCTCCACATAAAATAAAAGGCCAAATAGAGATCATTGTTCAAATCAAAATCCAAAAATAATATATTTTTAAGGATTCCAATTGATGTCTTCGCATAATTTCTCACTATCTTAATGTACTTTTATGAGTCAGTAAATTTATTTTTAAAGAAATATAAAAATAATATATTATTGAATTTAAATAAGTTGATATTATGATATTCCTTCAATAAAATAATTGATACATTACATTATAATTGACATAAAAAATAATCGGTACAATGATACTTATTAATTAATAATATAAATATTTTTCTTAATAATATATTAGAATTAATAAAAAAAAATTGAAATTTGCTCAATCATTTTTCTTGATGCCACCTACAAATATAAATTAATTAAAATACATTTTACCCTCTTGACTTTAACCTTATGAGTTTATATCCTGACTTTTCAAAGCGTGCATCGTGAAACCTTAACTTTTTAAACAATGCAAAACACCTCGTTTATAAGTTGATATCCATTTCCATTATTAAATAATGTGCATATCACGTACATAGTTAAATGAACAAAAATGCAATTCATTTTAATTAATTTTTTCAACACTAAAACCTCCTCCACTCAAACACAAAAATACCCTATTGCTAACCTAACTAGCATTTGTAAGGGATTTTTGTCTATTTTAAGGAGATAGTTAGGGTCTAAAATTTAATTAAAAGAAAAGATATTTTGTCCTTTTAATTACGCATGTGATATGCACATAATTACTAAATGGTAAAAATAGATCTCAATTTAATATAAGAAAGTGTTTTATATTGTTTGAAAAATCTAGATTATCAATATATATTTTATAAAGTCAGGATATAAACTCTACAGAACCTAAAATTTACATGCTAAAATATATTTCGCGCAATAAATTATTAGACTTCTGTCTTTGTCACTTAGATAATCACGGTCATAGTCCGAGGAAAACAAACGCCGACTAATCCAAAAGTTGCAAACCCGTGTTGAAACAGTAAAACATAAGACCTTTTAAGGCCAATAAATGTAAAAGACAAATACTCCACATGTGTCATATTCAGTGATTTACATTGCAATATTATTGCCATTCATCGGTGTTACATATGCATTACTTTCATGCTGCTAATTGATTTTCGATTATATCATTCACGCAGGTAATGGATTGCGAATTGCGATTGTGATTTTGCAATATGATGTATTTAAGTTGCTTATCAGAAAAAATAAATTATTAGCTTGAACTTTGGACATTTAATTATTCAGTAGCTTGAACAAGAATAAGCGCATGCTTGTTTATGTCTTAATTAAATCAGAATAAAAGCACCTAAAATTACATTAGCAGCAATATTGTTTTGAACTAAATCATTAATATCCTAAAATTAATTAGACTTCAACTAATCCAACCCTCAAGCAATTTTTCTGTTTTTGTTGCTAAAAGGTATTTATTGCCAGGAACAATGACTAACCCTCCATAATTCAAAGTTTTCCAAAATAGTTAGACTACTAGCCACAAAACACTACTCTATTTCTATGAGTGGGCATTAAACCTACACCTTATGGTTAAGGGATAAAGAGATTCTTGTATAAATGTAAATCTAACAAATCACATTTAAGCACATTCACAATAAAAGAGATTGATCAACTTCATTCAACATATATTTACTTATCTATGCGTCCGCTTGTTTTTTTTTTTGTGTGTGAATGTAACTAATTATAGATAATTGATTCTTAGACTTATGATTATACAATAATTTTTTTAAGAGATGAAGCTAGTCGCTAATCTTGTCGCCTCTCCTGATTTTCAAGGTGATTTTTTTTTCATTTATAAAACCAGATATCTAAATATTATTATTTATGCTTAATTCTTGATATTATTTTTTAATTACATCAGTATAAAACTTTTCTACTCATTTATTGTTTTATATTTTAAATACAAATATCCAAATATGATCTAAAAATATTAATTAAATTAAAATAAAATGCCAAACTTAAATTACTTAACCGTAAGTTCACTTTAAATCAAAATTAAATTTATAAAAGTGTTAAGTTTTTATACATTAATAGTATAGAAGTGTTTTACAGTGATATTTAATTAAAATATTTTATTTACGTTACTTTTTAAGTAGTAAATAAAAAAGCTAACTAACATGATAATATGATAATATTAATTTAATAACTTTATAAAAAATATTTACATTGTTAATCTGTCATAGAAATTAAATTCTTTATAAGATATGTTCATCCCAATCCATCAAAATTTAAACCAAAGGTTGCATAAATAAAATTTTGCAATGTAGCAATCTTCAAAAGAAAAATGTTATTTGTATATGGTGGATAATCGATGAGATGGGAATCGAGACTAGAACATGACTCCACTTGAAATGCAAGGTAACCAACCGGAAATAGAAAAGGGACACGTAGATGTTGTACGGACAGATTAGGAAAGTGGGACCCATTTTGTTTTAATATCACGTGGGCCTTTTGACTCTGCTGAGCGATGCGGTGGCAACAATCTACACGCCCAACAACAAATACACAACACAGCATTAGCATGCTATGCTGCTTCTCTTTCTTCCCTCACTCTCCCTCCTTCGGCGCCAAAATCAATCATCAATCATTCACTCAATCTCACCCTCCACCCTCCACTTCCACACCACTCTTGCTTGAACCACCGAGCAACAAACCATAACCATCTAAATAGGGACAAACAAAGCTTCTTCTTCTTCTTCTCTCAAACTTCTGTGATCACGCGCTGAGAACATTTTGCGATCTATGTCGGATTCCGAGGAAGCAAATTCAGTGGAGTCGGAGTATGAGAGCGACGCCGATGAGGTTTCGGCGTTGCGGTGGACGGCACGGAGGATGGAAGCAAGCGACGACGAAGAAGAAGAAGAAGAAGACGCCGGCGAGGAGGCCAAAGAAAAGTACCGGCGGAGCTGCGTTTGTCTCCCTCGTGATGAGTCGGAGGGCGGCGAAGGATCATCGGAGTTCTGTGACGAGCTTGAAGTGGGAGGAGTCGTCGCAGAAGAACTCGAAGTAGTGAGCCAAGAAGAAGAAGAAGAGGTTCAAGAAACGATGCGTCGTGTGAATAAGGCGAAAGCAGAGGAGAAGGCTGTGAGTGACGAATTAGTTTCCGTGCCTAGGACTGGCTGGTTTTACATGCACGATGACCGCTTTCTAAGTCGCCGCTATCGCACACGCAGGTTTTCGAATACTTTATTTGAATACTTTGTTGTTGATGATGATTCTTTCTCCGTTCCTGTTGATGATTATATGCGCTGATTTTATGAGCTATACATTCAAATACTGAGTTTGTCCTGTTTGACTCTGAGTTCATGCTCTTGTGTTCTGATGGTTACCGGCTTACCGCTACTACTTGCAAGATTTTATGCCTCAAGAATTTCAAAGAAATACAGGCTTCTATTTAGCTTTTTAGGGGTTTCTGTAAGGCACTCGTCAAGAAATACTTAAAAGAATTTGTCCGTGTTTCTTTGATACATCTTAGAAAGGTCTTGATTTTATGCTTCTGTTTATTACTTGCAATTGTATGTTTGTCTGACAGCAGCATTGACGAAATATAAAATTTTTGTAGTACTATACCATCAGTATTATGCATTTCATGTGTAATGCGTTGCTTTTAAATCTACTAGGGACAGGAATTGTAGTATCGAGCTAGCTATCAATCTCAAATAATGCTAGTTTTCAATTTAGATTAAAGGTTTTCGTGTATTAGATCTTGCACTTCCTTTTGTTTTTCCTGTTCATTTTTTTTTTCAACTGTTCTCCTTGTCTCATGTATGTGGACGATTATCGGTTTCTAATCCGGTCTGCATTATTCGGTGCATGATCAGTGTTTATTGTGTGATATGTGCATGGATCCCCCTTGAATCATTGCTCTCGTGTTCTGTCATCCAGGGGTGCTATGATTGGAGCAAAATTGTGGGAATGCGCAGATGGACCGAAGTGGAAGCATGACAAATTTGAAGACATGACAGTGCAGGAAACATTTAATATTAGTTTACCGTGCCTTTGTTTGAAATCCTCTTACATGCTAAATACTGATTGTTTTGCATTTTTTGATACTTAATTGCCTGACTCTGGTGATGAATTGTGCAACAAATTATGATAATCTGATGATCACACCTTACAACTTTTTCAGGATAAAGGTGCTCCGAAGAGTAATGGTCAACAACAAAGGAAGAACCGAAGCAAGGGCCACAGATATGCAGACACTAACCAATTTGGATCCCTTGACAACTGTGGAAATCAGAACTATAACACATCAAGAATGGTCAGAGGAAGAGGACCTGTAAAGTATAAACCGATTGTGAAGAGCAATCATCTAAATCCTTCATCCAAACACCAAATGTATGTTAACAAATGCTTTCTGCATACATTTTCGATAGTGAATTTTATTCCGAATTTATCAATGCCTTCTTTTTTTGGAAAATTCGGACCTTGTAGACCTGGAAAGCTCAAGGAAATAACTACAAGTTCTAGTTCTTCCCAAGTGCAATCCTGCGCTTCTAGTCATGACATCTTCATGCCACGGAGAAGCAATGAACGGTACAGCAGAAGAAATAAACAACTTGTCTCACGTCAAATGGGTGGAGAGGTGGCGGGTTATTGCTTTCCATCCCAGCAAACCTATCAACGTTATTCAATTCAGAAGAATCAGGACAATGCCAATGGAATTCCTCTGCTGCCACTATGCAGTCAGCAGTTAACTCGACATCCCAGCAATGAATATCATCAAACTTCAATTAAATATGTGGTAGCAAACTCATCCGTTGAAACACAGCCTCAAACTACTAGCCTTGGACATGACTTGGTTGGAAGTGGTTCCTTTCAGTTTGGTGGCAGTCCATCACTATCACCCGGTAATTCACTGTTGCTTCACAAATTGGGTCAAATTTTAAAATTATCCATTTGATTGTAGCAATGGCATTAGTGACCGAGGACTATAACATAGTTGTGCACATTTTATATACAAGTTGAACTTTGATCCCCCTAGATCATAGTTTAGTGTTCTTGTGACTGAGGGCAGCAAAATTAGAGCCTTGCCAGAAAAGTTTTCAAATCACAGAATAGGTTATTCAGAAAATTTTCTTTTCAGAATAAAAGTCTAAATGTTGTCCTGGTGATGCAGCACTTTCGGTTGAATCTTCATTAATGTGAGTGTTAACCTGCAGTTATCCAACATGGGGGCCTGCCTTATGGTGCTGTTGATGATCATTCTCCTAGGTTGGCATTAGTGAGACATGCTCCTCTGTCTCAACTAGGTTCCAGGAATGGAGGGAAGGCAAGGTATGACTCAGTCTGCAACGCTTATGTTTGAGTTTCATGTTATCTGTTTTTATACGGCGCATGGCTGTTGCAAACTTGCAATTATTGATATCTGTCTTTCAAGGTAATTCTTAAAATATTTAAATAAATGGAGAAATTCCAAGTTGCTGAGAGGAATACTTGATAAATCTATTTTAGGTGCGAAAGTTCAAAAAATTTAAAAAAGAAAAATGAAGAAAATTTTGCTGCAACTTGATAAATATCCTTTGATTGTTCCCTTTTACCTACCTTCCAGATAGGTAGTAAATAGGGATGCAGTATGATAGCTGGTTCAGCTAAACCTTGTTACATCAATAAGCCCCTAGCAGATAGAAATGATAGGGATTAAAATCTTGTTTCATTAGCATAGCTGTCCACTAAATGATTTTACATTGGTCCATCATAGCTTTATTCTTTTAAATTTCAGATCCAAAACTTGAAATTGAATTTCGTCAGAGACGGCTCAAGCCTCAAAGGCAAGTTGCTTTCTCAGTCTGACTCTGTATGCGCCTACGTATGTGCCACTGACTGCTTATAATTCATCTATTTGTCCAGATATTCAAAAATGAGATGGGCCTTGATGGAAGAAGTGTACAGTTTCTGTAGTAGTGTAGTTTACAGTAAATCTGTAAATGTCTTCTTTTTGGTAAGATTATTCAATATGCATACAGAAGAACACCCATCTTTGCTATAATTGATTAGGAAGAAGCACACCTTGAATCGGTGATCAGGAAAAAGCAATACCTGCTTGTAAAACTGTGACCATTGGGTTTTGATTTTTGAATGTCCTTTCTCAATCATGTAGTAATTCTCTTTCGGTCCCCCATTTCAAGTTTTCCTCTCTGGATGAGGATATGTATAAAATGCTGAAAGATACAAATGCGACATGTTTTAAGCAAAAAAATGATGAGCTTCAAACGTGTTGTCCTGCATTGGGGGCTGGCATTTTGTTTTCTTTGATTCATTTAGGTGTGTGCATCTTATTTTTGGTAAAAATTTGGATGTGTACATTTTAATCCGTAGTTACTGCGCTGTCCGATTTACCGTAACCGTAAAGCACGGGCTTTGTTCCCTGATGTCTCTACATGGATGGATAGTGACTGTGCAGTCGGTGCCTCAATTCACAGAATTATTCTAACTGCAATCCAGATAGAAATGTCCGAAGTGGGGTACCAACCATGCTCTGGACAACAATGATTGGTTTATTTAATTAATTAAGTGTATAATTCGTGGATTAGTGGATGATAGCTTTACACAATTTTTTTACAAATACTTTTAAGAGACTTGTTAAACAATTTTAGACGAATTACTAAAAAAAGAGCTTTTCACAAGAACGGGTTATGTTAAAAAGTGCTGGAACTAGTTAAAAATACATACATATTAGATATCCCATGTTAAAGGTTTTTAGTGAAAGTAATTACTGAATAGTATCTTTTTGAATGGTATTAATATAATAATTCTTTATTTAATATTGTATTTTAGTAATACGTGTCTTTAAGACACTCTAAACAAATTCGTTGCATAAGAAAAGTACATACCAAAAAATTCGTCGCATAAGAAAGGTAACTATAATTCAATCTCTCACATGCACTACCAGTTGCCCCTTAGTTATGTTTCATGTTGATCGGTAACGGCTGATTTTGAGATGCACGTTTCTGTCGTCAGATTTATGTACTTTCTGAAAAAAAAATTAGCTTCTAAGTGAATGTTTATGATGATTTAATATATAACTTCTAATAATTTTACGGTATAAAGGGCAAGGTTATGATTTGTTAGGCATATACGACTTCTTTCATTAAAAAACAAAAAATGCATGTATTACTTCTAATAGTAGTGGATAATTCTTGAATTATAAAGCTTGAACACATTATATTATAATCTCTTCATTGTTTTTTATTCTTGTTCAAAAAGATAATTGCATAAATGTTATTAAAATGTCAACGAAAAAAATTAGCTGCTAAGTGAATAAATCTGACGATTTAATATATAACTTTCTGAAAAAAAATTAGCTGCTAAGTGAATGTTTATGATGATTTAATATATAACTTCTAATAATTTTACGGTATAAGGGGCAAGGTTATGATTTGTTAGGCATATACGACTTCTTTCATTAAAAAACAAAAAATGCATGTATGACTTCTAATAGTAGTGGATAATTCTTGAATTATAAAGCTTGAACACATTATATTATAATCTCTTCATTGTTTTTTATTCTTGTTCAAAAGGATAATTGCATAAATGTTATTAAAATGTCAACGGATTTTTTAAAAAATTAAGGTCACTGTAAAATGTTTTCCAAACATTTATCACCAAACAAGTCTCTGAAAAAACTAATAAACCACTATGTTCATTTTTGTAGAATATTAAGGTGATGCCGCAAAAGGATGAATTTGATAATTGCTTTGATCCTTTGATGGATGAATTCCATGAAGAGAAAATTTGATGGATTGGTTAACTCTAGGTACTCCCTTCTGTAAGCTTAAAAAATTGGGGAAGTAAGCAGAATCAAACCGGAAAAATCAAGAAAATTGACGAATAGGACCGGTTTTTTAAAAAAAATTTTCAATTTTTTTTAAATTTTTTAAAACTAAATATTATATCTTATTAGTCATAGAGTAAAAAAAAATAAAACCAAAAAGGACACTCAAAATTGTTGTTATTATTTTTCTTCATTCACAAGTTACTCAATAAACCGCTAACAAATATTATTTTCAATGCTTTGTACCGTATTCAGACTAAGACTAGAAATTTTATATGAATGATATTTATTTTATAGACCTATGAATATTTTTGTTGTTGATTATGTTAATGTTAATGATTTAATATATTTATTTATATTCTAATTATCATATGTATATATTTATATATATTTTTTATTATATTCCAATTAATTTGTGATAACCTTAAACCTTTAAATTAACCTTTGATTTAGTCATTTTTCTTCCTTGATGAATTCTAGTGTTTTTTTGGAGAACTAATGTGGTGACATGTTAGCCTTTGATGGACTAATTGATTTTTTTTAAAAAAAAAATCTTGACAGTAGTAATTTCTTTTCAGAATTGTACGCATAAAATTATTTTACATAGAGTGGTGCTATTGGTTCGAAAACCAAATGCACGAAACTGTGCGAAAGATTTCTCATCCAATAGAATCACGTTATCCAGCGTAAATCATGGAAGAGAGAGGTAACAGATGTGGGGGGAGAGAGAGAAAATACGCCTTTCGCACTTCAAGTACGAATTGCCTTTCGTACCAAAAATCATTCCTGTTTTATATATCTTTCGTTGATGTGTAACCAATTTTTGAAAATTTACAGAAAATATGCTAAATTAATTATTTCATATACAAATCAGGTTAAGAACTCTTCCATTAGTAAGCTTCCAGAGGCAATTAACCACTACGACCTGCCACTTTTAAGTTTTACATATAAATATAATTGTGGCTTCTGAAGGCGAAGTCACTTGAGCAATGAAGTCCATGGCTAAATTAAAGAAAGTTCTGTGACCACTCATGACTGCATTAGAGAGCCACCAATCGGACTAAGATTTTTTTAAAAGAGAATTGTCTTATGCATTTTTTTATATAATTTGTTTTGTACAAGTGATTAGTTTTTGCATAAAGTTTACTCAAGGAATCTCTTACACAAGAAATAAATCATGAAAACATTAATGTAAATTTATTTACAAAATAGTATGCTAAAACCAGTGTTTTCATCCAAACCTGTATCGTGGTCTTTACTATGACGAACCAATTATTACGGCATGTCATGTCGCACACTGCAATCTCATTCTCATGCAAAATCAGGGGTGTTTCATGCAAATTGCTGGTAAAAAGAAAAACCGTAAAGCTTTCCCTCCTCCTCGTAATTTGTAAATGTATATTATAACGGTGAGACGGTGCCCTTTCTTTCTGTTTGGTGTATAATCTGAACTTCAAACATAAGCACCACGAGAAACTCCCTCACTCTACTTTTATCGTCGCATACGCAAAACTCATGTGACTGACACATGTGTCTTCACCCTTAGCTTTGTCAAATTCCTCAGTGTGATGCATTTTTCTTTTTTAAGGATCCACTATCACATGGACCAACCTGTGGATAGAAAACAGCTCTCATTTAACACAATTATTCAATGATTCAATAATTCGGGAACGCTTCTGAGCTCATAGTGTCCAATAATGCAATGGCGCCTGTCCCATTTTGCACTACTACTGTTATGTATTCAAGGCATGAGATATACTTAGGTGCACAAAGGGTAAAAGATAATATTTATTTTGATTTATTTATTAATGAACACATAAGCTTTTGGTCATTATTGCCTCCCATCTTTCTAACATTTTCAATACAATATCATTTATCAATCACTAAATGAAGAGTAGGAAATATTTTGTTTTAAGAGGCATTAAGAATTTCTCTTCAAAGTATAACAAAGACGTCAACAATTTTAGCTTCATTCAAGTCTTAATTACTTATTCTATCATTCCCCCTCTTTACATTTATGGCTATAAAATTAATTAATGGCATGGTTTAGAATGCTAAGCATGCAAAAGCCTCTCAATCAAGTATATTTTCTAATGATCTAGTTCAAGATATAGTGTGTGATTTATTTATACGTTGCTTTTAGGTGTGTTACGTTCATACATTATTCAATTCAACAGTGATGTCAATCAGCACTGTGCACTATAGCTATATGACGATAGTTTACTATTATGAATGTCATTAGGGAACAAATATAATGCTAAAGATTTGAAGCACGCTGCGACTATCGAAGTTCCGATTATGCCATCCATCTTCTTTAGTATTTTGTTTTCAATTTGCCTTACAGTTGTATTACCAAATATGCCTTGACTTTGTTCCTTTATATTTGACCTCTTTACCATGCTCATGGTTCACTAATTTGGATGCTAATACTTATCCACATGGATCTATTTACGTATATATATTTTGTTTCTCCATCTTGAGCTGAGATTCATCACAATCACCCACCCACATAAAGTTCGTCATTCCTACTGCTTGTCTTGTGATCACGGTTTCATTTTCCTTTTCTTATTATCCCTCCTCTTTGATCATATGAATCTTGTTTCGCCTCTAGGCTAAAGTAGTCAATGAGACGCTTCTCAAATTTTGTTTCGCTTTTTATGACCCTTATGGTGTTATCTGTCTACTGTGGGTTTTAGTTTGGTCAGTATCTACTGTTTAGTGTTCATCACACGACAAACCAACTCTAATCGCACAGGGTCAATTTTCTATCATTATTATTATTTAAAATAGAACTCATTGGGTTCTGTGCAGATTTTGGCTTCCCCATCTTCCCCAATCAAATTTGAGCTTAACATAAAGTACAATTATTATAACTAGTCTGCTTTGGAATTTGCAACATTCAAGCAGTTGGTTGAGACTTAAGCGGCAAAGGAACTTCTTTCAGCTCAGGGTTGCCTGTGTGTTGGCGAGAATAAAAAAGGTTGAGATGGGGAAACTTACTAAGATATTAGACACGTTCTGTCTTTCTTCTGGTTCAAACTCCTGCTTCTGTGTAAATTCTATGGAATCTGAAGATGAGTTTGAGAGCAAGCCCTTGATTGCAAGTGACAGTGATCATAAACTAAGAATGAAGGATGTTGTTTCTGGAAACAGACATTGGCTTTTCAGTTAAAACCCAAGGTGAGGCTTTTCTTCTATCTTTTTCTTTGCGGTTAAGTTTCATGGGCAACACCATTCACTCTTCTTCTCTCATTAATTCGGACACGCTTCTTCCTCTTAATCTAATTGTGCAGATAGTGATATTGAGGGTCTCCATGCATTGCCATGGTTGTGCAAGAAAAGTTGAGAAGCATATCTCAAAGTTGGAAGGTGAGCACATTCCAATTTTATTCCATTATACTCTTTTGTATTCAATGATTTAATAAAAAATTTATCGACGTTACCAACTTGAATTAGTGGGATACGCGATTAATTCTTAACCACTTGGCTAATTTTATGGAGTTGCCAGACAAAACCTTTCAATATAGATTTCATCACTTACTTACCCAAAAAAAAAAAAGATTTCATCACTTAATTCAGACTACAACAAAATGGCTCGAGATTAACATTCTGATATCCCGTTAGTTTATCTATGGGCAGGTTAGCATTGCAATTTATTTTGCTTTAACTTTTGTGTGTGTGTGTGTGTGTGTGGTATGTTTGTTTCAACACTTCATCAGTAGCTGAACCAAATTCGAATCACAATTGTTGAACTGCAAGATAAAACCACCAGAGAGGTTACCCAACTGTCAATCAGCATTGATGAATTATTCTGGCCCTCCTTCTGACAGATGCTATGCCATCTGTAAAAAAGTCAAACATGGTTATTGTTTGCTCTCACTTATCAGTATGTGGTATGATGCTATTCTGTTTGCATTTTTAGCTATTTCTAATGATTGACTCTATCTAACTTCTCAACAGGAGTGAGCTCATACAAGGTAGATCTGGAAACCAAAATGGTAGTTGTTATGGGCGACATTCTTCCTTTGGAGGTGTTGGAAAGTGTATCTAAGGTTAAAAATGCAGAGCTTTGGAATAATTCTCTATGCTGATGATGAGGAAGAATTCTGCACACAGCACCACCATCCTCAGCAGATTCAACAAAGACAAAATTTGATGTAGAATGAATGAATGAACTATTTTTTCTCTGTCATGTTGTTGTTATTATTATGCATATAATAAGATTGATACCCGTGCCAAATGCCATGTTCCAGCAATACTCTTGCAGGAAAGAAAAGTTAGAAAAAAGTAATGCATTAATGTCTCTTCCTCTGAGAATTCGCATCTTTCAGTATATTACTATATTTGGTTAAGGTTCCGATGGCATTAGCATTGATGGCTAAAGATTTCACTAGTCATGTTGCACAAAAAATAAAAAATTATATATATAACATAAAAAAAGTAATCTCTATTCTTCATTTCATTATAGCCTGTTTAGGAGCTTCCATCTCAAATCCTGTTCCAGATCAAACAATATGCAAGTGGAAATAAGTAGCAGCTAGATTTTTAAACGCCTTTGGTAATACAGATATAGTACTTATAAGGTAGAGTTTTCTGGCTAGAGAAAGAGCAGTGGTCCAAGATAAGATCTAGGCTTATTGTTTACAGCCATACTAGTTAATATTGTATGATTAGTGTTACGTATGGTAAATACGTGATACCGATATGCATTACAAATTTTTGTTGGCTTATTGCTATTGGATGAGTATTCATTCCACCAAAACTATAAACTCGGACAAAGTCCCAAGACTTTGATACAGGAAATTGAAGTCTCATTCTCGTAAGATACGAACCTCCTTATCAATTGTGCTAATTCTTGTCGACTTAGCATCAAAATTTTAATAAATATTGAATCAATATTGTTCGTATAGCTTGAATATGGCTGGTATAGTTACAAGTAGACAATATTATATATTGGATTTTAAAATATTTTAATAAGAGAAAATTCCATAAATTCAAATTTTAAAATCAAAGCATACTATTAGAAATAAAGAAAAACGAAGAGTAAACTCTGAGATAAAGAATTAATATATATAAACAGTCCCACAATCAATAATTCAAAAACTCTATTAGAAAACAATAAAGACGCATTTATTCATGTTGTGATATATACACTTAAGTATTTTTTAATGTTTTACCATTTCTATATATTATTGCTTTAATTTACAATAATGGTTTAAATATATACTATATACAATTATACACAATATGACAAGCCAATTGATGGGAAGGCAGAAGATTTCAAAGAACACCATCGTGGACGGCTACTCTACTAGCTTTTAAGCAGATTAATAAACTAAAAGTGTATCCCCACTAGCAAACAAAATAATTATATTATGATCACAGTCACAGGCTCAAGCTTGATCATGCATTGAGGCTCAAAGGAAGCTGAACTGAATCACAAGCAAAATCTTCTGGAGACAGCGGCAACACAGGGACAGGGGTAATGGCTTTGCTGCCAATATAATGTTGCTGTCATCATTAAATAAATGCTACTAACCCTGCCGTCCTCTGGCTCCACTGTCTGTCATCTTATTGAGTTCCCTCCCATGTTACAAATAGTAGTTAAGAGAAAAAGGGCAAAACTGCTTACAGCTTTTTATCGAAGAAGAATTAATGTGACAGAAGGAAAAAAGAGACAAGGGTCCCTGTTGGTACTAATAGATCGCCAAATTTGCTGCTAGCATAATTTTGAGTCACAGCATTTCCCCCTGAATTTAATTTTTACTAGAATTTTTTAAGATTATCACATAATTAAACCATTCTATTAACATAACTTTTCAAATAATAAGAATGAGACTTAATCACTTATGCGAGTAGTTGCTACCCACAATAAATTAAATATTTTTTTTATGCAAAGTTACACACAAAATATAGTAAAAGACACAACCTAGGTTGTTTCATAAGGAAGTGTCACTAGCCAATTGGAAATTGAGGGTTTTGTTTGGAATAAATTAATAAAATAATATAATCAAATTCAATTAAATATATTATTGCACAAGAAGCTCCTGTAGATCTAGGATTATATTATTATTGACTCAAAAAATAATTCATAAAGGCGATTATTTTCATTAATTCACAAATGCACAATTAGTGATGTAATTCTACTTGGTATTCACACAATCACACAATTGACCAAAGGTTTGGTTAATATGAATACCAAAAAATTACAATCGCAATCCCTAAATGGTTACACTAATTTAAATGCCAACCACAATAACTTAATTTTTATTAGAATTAATTCCAATCCCCTTATCAATGAAACACACTTCAAATTGTCAATTAAATTATACCCAATTAGAACTCTAACCATACATTACATTTATAATAACAAACACATACAAAATCAAAGTCGGCTCTTAAAATATAATTGTATCAACTAACACAAAAACATGAAAGAGAGAGGAGAAAAAGAAATATTGGAAAGCTAAACCATAAATTGTATTAAAATAATAAAAGTCTCAAAACATAATCTTTGGATCCTTTGAATTGTTGCACTAGGTGAAGAAACTACTCTTCCATAGGTGGAGAATTCCAATAAATGTTGAGGAATAATGCAATCACAATCTAAATGAGAGTTAGAATAAGAATTGAATCTCCAAAAAAACCTAGAGAGTAGAGAGATGAAGAGAGAGAAATGTAGAGAGTAGAGAGTGTAGAGGCAATCCTAGAGACATCATCACATTGTCAAAAATGAGTTCCAAAATAATAAAAAATATTATTTTACATATTGGTT